>OVBA01000460.1:0-66034 GCA_900406435.1 Lepidium aucheri | reverse complement strand
TAAATTTTAACTCTATTAATAAACATTCTATTTTAATTTTACTCTTTTGAATATATGCACAATCTAACTCTTTTGAATATATGCACAATCTAATAAAATTTACTAATCCCGCATGAATTTAAAATTTTTATTTAACCCCAAAAAATAAAATTTATAAAAATTTTATTTTTATGATGATTTTACAACTTTCATTTTGGTCTATTTTTTATTTTTAAAATTTTTTTAGGCTATTTTTAAAATCCAACCCTAAGAGTAGGAGANCAAAACCCTAAACCCTAAACTCAAAATTCTAAACCGTAATGCAAACTTTATATTATAATGCACAAATGTTAGACCACAAACTTGTAATTTCAAAATATATCCGAAATTTAATCCTATTATTTAATTTCTATATTCCAAATATAAAATCCACAAAATACCACATGTTTATCATATCTTATTATCCTAAACCCTAAACCATGATATTGTNCCCTAAACCATGACATAGTTTGTTTAGGAACTTTGTGGTTTGATCTTCATTGATCTTATTTCACCATGTTTTATCGAAATTTTATTTTTCATGCTTGATATTTTTTTGTTATTATATTTTGTAATATAACTTAGAAAAATATAACATTAATTACTATTTTAATCCCAATTATATATATATATAATTAAGAAGAGAAGACTTCACCAAGAAGTCTTCGTGAGGAGACTTCAGACTGAAGTCTCCTATAGCGCAAAAGGGTATAGAGGTAATTACGTATTCAAGTTTTTTGTTTGGTCATTAAGGGTAAAATTATAAATTCACTACCTTTGGAGGTTACTTTTGGAGAAAAAAACAAATAGGGTATATTTTTGCATTTAAAATGGGATCTTGAATCATTTAAGTTATTTTCCCAAAAAGATAATTAGAAGACTTGATCAAATTTGTTTTAAGAAACAAGAAATTAGAGTAGAACTAATAATTAAAAGACTAATAGTTAGTATTATTTTTTTGTGAATTTTCTTTTTGTATTTAAGTGGATGAGAAAAACACAGACCAATGCTCAATGAAGAACCACTTGAATACAAAAGAAAATTCACAAAAGAATGATACTAACTATTAGTCTTTTAATTATTAGTTCTACTCTAATTTCTTGTTTCTTAAAACAAGTTTGATCAAGCCTTCTTATTATCTTTTCTTGTAAATAAATTTGTAACACTTTGTACCACCAATCAGATTAATATTAGAAAATTTGTAATATTTTTTATTCATAAGAATAAGATGCATAAAAATCGAGAAAAGATCTAATAATATTAATTATTTTTTAATGTAAAAAAGATTCGATTTCGGGAGTATTCGGTCAATCAATGATCAACAAAGACTTATATAGGCCTACAAAATTGAAGCCATATAATCTTGAGATTTACAATTTCATCAATAAATACATATTATTGCCTAAAATTTACTGTACAAATGCAATCGACCTTATGCGTATATTATAACAGGAACTACAAAGAATTATTTCTCTGAACTGAATTAGAATTAGTTTATGTTAGTTTTTGGTCAGGTCTTTACATGTTTTCTCCAAAAAAATTTAGCTTGTTCGCTTGTAGATTGTAATGTTTTTTTTTTTTTTGAGAACAAGTAAATTGTAATGTATTTGACAGCAAAAAAAATACAATGGACCTTTATTTATTTTATGTTCATGAAAGGACTTTCTATTGAAGTTCAAGAGAATATTAATGGGTAAAACCCAATAAACCATCTAAAGCTTTTAATGCATGAAGAATGAACCCATATATAGTTACTCCTTGCAACTCATCCAATTCATTTTCCATGCATTAATGAATCATTATTCTCATGTTTACATACACAAGAACTCGAAAACTGAAAGTTAACATATAGGAAAGATAATTTAATTAATTATTTTTTTCTCGTATAGCTGACGCATGCAGAGATTTTGTATGGATCATGTGCCAATTCATCATATTCAAAGAAAAATGTAAATATATGCTATACACTTAAAACTTAAAAAACAAAAACAATAGGTAACTAGTGAACATGTTGCAAATAGGTTGTTCTAAACCTCTTTTAGTCACGCAAGATATAAACCTAGTAATAGGTTATTAAATATTCTAACAGAAATAAAGAGTAAAAGACAAGAAACCTATTGACTAATATTTTGTGGCCCGTTTTTGTTTAAGGACCATATAAGTTTCGATTTCCAAAATAATAAATATGACCCAAATATTTCGATCAATTATAACGTTTTCTGATTCTGGCCAGCTTCTTCAATTAGAAAATTCTTTTTCTTCTTACAGTATTTCCATAGAGGCCCTTACTCTTATTATGAACTAACAAAACACATAAATGTTTCAATTTTCTTGTAGACCCCTTACTTTGGTCGAATTGCCACACAGACATAAAACTAAGCTTTATTTTTTTTTTCTTGTCGAACATCAATATAAGCTAACTCTATAAAATTGCATTTTATGGGGTATGTAGATGATATGCATACTCATATATTTGAAAAATATTGTTGAAAATTTGAAAACCAAGATATCAGATATGTGTATAGAGCTTTGTTGTCATTTTTATCTTCTTCTCTCCGGCGACCGCCGTTCTCCAGCTCTGTGAGATGCCCCACTTTTGTCCTTTCTTTCTCGATATTTTAACCCCTCCGATGATGTTAGATCGAGAAACCAAAGAAGATGAAAACAAGTGATAAACAAAGAAGAAGAAAACTAAAGAAGAAGAATAAAGATCGATGAAACTCAAAGGCAGAGTCAAAGACAAGTCTTCTCCATTTGAGCCAATAATCCTCCAATTCCCGGGAAAGAATGCTTGAAGGTTGGACTCCAATGTTTTTCTGCAACTCTCTCTATATTCACGTTTAGAAAGAGATGAACTTTTTCGAGAAGAAGATTATGATTATGAGCTACCTCTATCGAGAGAAGAAAGCTCATTTTATAAACCTATGTTGCTTAACATCACGTGACTTCATTAATAGAATTTGTTATTATGTTTTTATGACTTTTATATTTTTCCAACAAGATAATGTTTAAAGCCTTATCCGATTGATTCTCAAGCTGATTTAAATGTGTTTATGCTTAGATCAATTCGATAACACTCCAACATTCTCCACCTTGTTTTCAAATTTAAATACTTCAACTTAATTTGATGTCTTTTTTAAGACTTGAATCAATCTCTTAAAGTTCGCACTCAGAATAAGTAATCTTATTCAATCACAAGTCTTACAAGTTTTGTATTGATACAATTTTCTGAAAACTTCTTTCAACAGAAGACTAATGTTATGTAAATGTTATGTAACTCACGATTGTAGCATCATTCATCATTAAGTCTACCAAATATTGTTTTATACATTGTTTCCATGTCTGCATCAAACCAAGTTTCATTCTTCTGTTTTTGACCTTTTGAACCTGTTATCTAACTTTCATAGATTACATGGTAAGGAACTTAAGAACTCAACTGGTTTCAGTCACCCCATTTGCTTTGCTGTGTTCAGAACAATACGTCCCCACAGAGGCTTAGTCATGGGATCAGCCAAGTTACTTTCTGATTTCACGAAGTCAAGAGACAAAACACCCGTTTCAATGAAACTTCGGATGATTTTGTGTCTCAATCGTATGTGCCTCTTTTTTCATTGAACAGCTTATTCATTGCCACTGCAATAGCTGCCTGAGAATCACATCTCATGGAAACAGAGAAGCTATTTTTGTCAAACATTGGAAGATCAACAACAATACTTCTCAGCCACTCTGCTTCTTGCCCTGCAAGTTCTAAAGCAACGAGTTCTGATTCCATTGTTGATCTGGCAATACAAGTCTGCTTCTTAGACTTCCATAAAACTGCTCCTCCACTTATTGTGAATATGAATCCACTTGTTGAATTTACTTCATCATTATCAGTGATCCAATTAGCATCACAATATCCTTTTAAGACACATGATGATCCATTGTAGCATAATTTATAGTCCATTGTTCCTTTCAAGTATCTTAGCAATCTATCTATTGCTGTCCAATGTTCTTTACTCAGATTTTGTGTGTATCTATACAGCCTACTTATTGCATAGGCAATATCTGGTCTAGTACACTTCATCAGATACATTATGCTTCCTATTATCCTTTCATACTCACCTTGGTTTACATAATTACCATTGTTTGGCTTCAAATGAATCAAAGAATCGTAAGGAGGCTTAGCTGCTGGTTTGTTCCAATAATCAAAACTCTTCAATACCTTCTCTATATAGTGTGATTGACTTAAAGAGAAACCTTCCTTAGTTTTTTCTACTTTAATTCCCATAATCATATCTATCTCTTCCATGTCTTTCATACAGAATCTAGAACTCAAGAACTCCTTTGTTTCAGTTTTGATTCCTACGTTAGTTCCTAACAACATCATATCATCTACATATAAGCAGATGATAACATAATATATTCCTTTCACCTTACTAAATATACATGAGTCTCCATTATTTGATTCAAAACCAAACTCCTTGAGTGTCGAACTAAATTTCTCAAACCAGTTCTTGGGAGCTTGTTTGAGTCCATAAAGAGATTTTTCAACTTGCATACCTTGTTCTCTTGTCCCTCTACAATGAAGCCTTCAGACTAAATCATGTATATTTCCTCCTCTAGATCTCCATTCAAAAACGCCAGTTTCACATCCATTTGATGTACAATAAGATTATGAGTTGCAGCTGTTGCTAATAGTAACCTTATTAAGGCAATCTTTGTTACTGGAGCATAGGTGTCAAAAAAATCCAAACCATGTTTCTGTGAAAAACCTTGAACAACCAATCTTGCCTTAAACTTATCCACAGTGCCATCTGCTTTCAGTTTCTTTTTCAATATCCATTTGCATCTCAAAGCTTTGCTTCCTGTTGGCAATTCTACTAACTCCCACATATGATTTGACATGATCGAATCATATTCATCATTCACTGCCTCCTTCCAAAGTAAAGCTTCCACTAATTTCATGGCTTCCGAAAAGCTTCTTGGATTCTCATTTATGAGGAATGTAAACACAAATTCCTCACTGATTTCATGATCTTCAACAACAAAACTAGTTATGAAATCATCTCCAAAATCTTTAGCCATTTTCATTCTTGTGCTTCTTCTTGGTTTAGATACTTCTAGTTCCAAATTTCTTTTCAATGTCACCTGCAATTATTCTTTCTGTTGCAGGATTTTTGAAAGGAATTATCTCTTCAAAGAACTCTACATCACAAGATTCGACTACATGTCCTAATTACTTTGTCTTTGGATCAAATGTGATGCAACGATATGCTGCACTATTCTCTGTATATCCTATGAACACAGTGTCTACTGTCTTAGTTCCTATATTAGTTCTTTTAAAGTCTGTTAATCCTACCTTTGCAAGACAACCCCATACTTTCATGAAGGACAAATTCGGTTTATGTCCTTTCCCTAATTCATAGGAAGTAGATGGAATTCTCTTATGAGGTACCTTGTTCAGAATATAGCAAGCTCATAGAATGGACCTCCCCACATGGAATCTGGAAGTCCATAACTGATTAACATTGCATTCATCATGTTTTTTAATGCCATGTTCTTCCTTACTGCTATCCCATCTGCTGAGGAGAGTAAGGAGCGGTTCTTTCATGCAATGCCTTCTTTTATGCAGAAATTACTCAGAGTTCCATTCACATACTTTCCTCCTCTATTAGATCTTAACCGCTTGATTCTCAGTTCTAGTTTGTTTTCGACCTCTGCTTTGTATCTTAAGAACATCTCAGCTGTTTCATCCTTGGTTTTCAGCAGATAAACCTTTGTGAATCTCGAATAATCATCTATTAAAGGTTACATAATACCTTTTTCCTCCTCTACTACTTGTCTTCTTGAAATCAGCAAGATCAGTGTGAATAAGTTCAAGAAGATTAGAAGATCTACTTATTTAATTTGCAAAGGGTTTTCTACTGTGTATTGCCTCGGAACAAATTTAACATTTTTGCAGGTTTTTGTTGATTCTTTCTGGAATGAGATTTGCTAAGCTTAGTCTGTTTGTAGATTTAACATTTAGATGACCAAGTCTTTCATGCCAAATACTAAGACCACATGAAAAGTAAGCAGAATCATTTTCCATTTTTCCATTCACATCTTCAAATACAAACAGGTTACCCTTACAATCTTTTCGTACATATTCATTATTCTTAGTTAAAACGATTTTACCTAACATAATGGTTTGTTTGACACCTACATTCATTAAGAGCGCACTAGAGATCAGATTTCTTTTCATGTCTTGCACGTAAAGCACCTTTGTCAGAGTCAACATTCGTCCTGATGACATCTTCAACTCAACTTCTCCAATTCCTGCAACGTTAAGAGCTCTTGCATCTCCTAAGAACACAGTGTTAGAGGCAGGTTCATGTAGTTTCTTAAACAGCTCCCTTTGATTGCAGATGTGCCTTGTTGAACCCGGTTCTATTATCCACTCCACAGTATTTACAGCTACATAGGCTTCAGTGAGAACAACTACGAAGTTCTTTGTGGGTTCTTCCTTGGATTTTCCTTTAGAGTTATCCTTCTGCTGTGGCAGAGCCTTACAGTCCTTTTTTGTGTCCAACTTGATTGCGGTTCCAACATTTCAGTTTCTTTTTGAACTCAGCTGCTTGTACTGCTTGGTTCTTCTTCTTCTGATTCTTAGAGCCTTTATGCTTATTCTTGAGACCCTTCAACCTAGTACGCATCAAGGTTAGAAGACAGAGATCGAGAACCATTACTCACATAGATTATGTTGGCGTTCTCTATCATGATGTCAGACATTAATTCATTCAGATCCATCTTCTTCTTGTCATGTTTAAGCTTTGATATGTAGTCATTCTAGCTCGAAGGAAGCTTGTCCACCAAGACTAGAGCTGTAAGATGATTATCAAGGGGAATTCCTTCAGATTGAATCCTGGCAACTAATGCTTCATACTTATGAAGTTGGTCAAGAACAGGTAAGTCTTCTTTCATCGTGAAGGAACTCCACTATGATGTAACATATTGCTTATTTCCTTCATCCTCCGCTCCATACTTTTTCTTTAAAGTATCCCAGATTTCCTTTGCTGAATCAAACTTGACATAAATGTCAAACAATTTCTCAGATAGATTCTTGATGATGTGACCTCTGCAAGTTCTGTTGTGTTCTTCATAGTTCCCTTCTCTCTTTGATCTCTTTGCAGAAGATGTACCCAGAAGTTTCAGATTTCGAAGTATTATCTTGATCTTTATTGGAGTCTACAGATTTTGTCTCCATGGATGATGAGATATCATCGAACAACACGTAATCAAGATCCGCTTCTTGGCAGAAGAAGAGCAATTCTTCTAACCAGCGATGGTAGTTTGATCCGGTGAGTGGTTGGAGTTTTGAGAGATCAGGAACAATTGGATTCTTCATCTCTCTAACTCAAGATCTAACAAATTGTTATTGGCTCAAAACTGTTAGATCAAGAAACCGAAGAAGATGATAACATGTGATAAACAAAGAAGAAGAAAACTAAAGAAGAAGAATAAAGATCGATAAAACTCAAAAGCAGAGTCGAAGATAAGTTTTCTGCATTTGAGCCAATAATCCTCCAAATCCCGTGAAAGAATGCTTGAAGGTTAGACTCCAATGTTTCTCTGCAACTCTCTCTGTATTCACGTTTAGAAAGAGATGAACTTTTTCAAGAAAAGAATTATGATTATGAGCTACCTCTAACGTGAGAAGAAAGCTCCTTTTATAAACCTTTGTTGCTTAACATCACGTGACTTCATAAACAAAATTTGTTATTCTGTTTTTATCACTTCTGTATTTTTCCAACAAGATAATGTTTAAAGCCTTATCAGATTGATTCTCAAGCTGATTCAAATGTGCTTATGCTTAGATCAATTTGATAACAGTCCAACAAATGATAGGTTTTAGATTTTTCCTCTATTGTTTTACAACGGTGGTTCGAGTAACTCTGGTTGGTTTCCAAGATCGATTCTCTATGCTAAGGGACGGCAGAGACTTCAGATAAGTGTATTGATATATGTAAATATTAGGCTAGTTTTCATTGATATTTTGCATCATTCTCATTCATATAAGATACATTTGATCTTATTTTAGATAGTATTTTGCATATTTTATGCATTAGAGTTTTATGATTATACATTTTCCAATTTTCTTTGTTTTTGGTCTTTTTAGGTGGATTGACACCAATTTGATAACAGAAATTTACTCAGTTTCAAATTTTATTATACTAAGATGTTGTAGTATAATAATTGTGAATCCAATGGACTAGTAACTAACAATCAGGTCACAGTCATTTGGTTTGTATCTTTGATCTGTTTGGTTTGTATGGCTCAGTTATGATTAGTTCATGGTCAGTTTATGGAGCCAAATTCACTCGACTTAGAAGCGTCATTGTCTTATTCTTTTGTTGCTTCTGTTGACAACTTAGATTCTCTGGCCATCAATGAAAAATATTTTTGTGTTGCGTTATCTTAGACTTCTACAAATTTAGTTTCCACTTCATTGATTCCATGGACTGGATGTTTTGCTTCAATTTTTTTTTTTTGGATACAGAATCAACTAAGATCAGCTTCAACACAATATATTATCGGAGGTTTTTACGAAAAAAATCATTAAAATAATGAAAAAGGAGGTCAGAGAAAAATAAGCGGTTCTTATTTAAGAGTTTCTGTTACTTACTAGTTTAGATACTATGAAGCCATATGGCTCTATTCGATTGAAGAATTTTTTTAAAAAAATAAAATTTAAATAAAAAACTAAACTTTTGTAAAAATATTAATATTTTGTTATAAAGAACTTCAAATTAGCATCTCCATTAATATGCCTCTTGTAATCAATTTCATTCAATGAAAATTTGTGTTGAACTTAGAAAATAAAGAGATGGATGTGAAAATCTTTAATAACTTCGAGGGTTGTAGGTAAATAAGGAGTTTTAATGAAAGCGAAACATGAAAATGAATAAAATAAAAATAAAGGTGGAGGAAGAATCACAATATTTAACAAAGAGGAAATCACGGAAAACGATGTAGATTCTCTATCTCCAGTTGGTTCATTCATATAAGACGAAAGAGAGAGCTAAAAACATGGCTGTTTTTTTGAATTTTCTTTAAATTCCCACGACTTTTCTCACTACGCAAGAACTGCCTATTTCATCTCAGATCTTACTTTCCTTCCATCTCTCTTCCATTTGATTTGAATCGTCATTTCTTTCTCAAAATATAGAAAGAAGAATGTGTAGTAACAACACAAGCACTCGAAGCTATGGAGACTTACAACAAGATCATTACACTGGTTCTGGTTCGTGTCCGAAGAGACAGAAGCATAACAAAGTCCGACGAAGAGGACCAGGTGTTGCTGAACTTGAGAAGATCCGTCTTCAACAACTTCATAATAAATCTTCATTTTCTTCTTCTCCTTTATTACCACACATCATCAATCATCACTCTGTCTCTCTCTTTGCTCCTCCATCGACCATGGTGAGTCTCAGGTTGAGCTATGATGATTTTAGTGAAATTTCCTCCACACTTTGATTTGCCGGAGAAACTTCTGTCGTTGTCGGTTACACTAATTAAATATCAAAACTAAAACTAATAAACTTTTGTTTTTACTGCATGATACTGCAGATGAATCTTCAGGATCCATCTTCAGGAGTAGGAAGATATTATGAATTCATAGAGCCCCCTTCAAACCAAAGATCATGCATCAATAACGTCTCTCAGTTTTTAGATGAAGATAATCAAAAGGTATGTTTTAGTTCTTTCCATAAACTAAAACACATACCTTTTGGTCTTTTCTAATTTTTCTAAATTTTCTTCTTTGATATCTTCCATAGATGCTCAATGCGAAGAAAAGACCATGGCATTTGCTGACACATACAACGAAACCTAGTGTTGGACCAAACACAATTACAATCTTAAGGTTTCTTTGTTTTTTTTTATCTTCTTGGTTTCGCTCATTTTCTTGATATTCCAAAAAAACCTAATTTTGATGTGTATGCATGTTAAGTGACGGGATACAAAACCGATCAATGGATGTAAGTCCGGTTCAAGGTACCGGTACAACAATCAGCAACACCATCACCATTGATTCACCTACCACTATTCCAAGCTTTCCTCATCATTACCCGAGGTTTATTCCCCTTGGCTTGCAGGTAAATTTAGATATCTTCGTGTTACAATTTTGTTATCTATATGTTTTAATTTGATGAAGTGGCTTTAGACCTTTTCACCAAATCATCTTGGTTTTAGTATGACCAACAACAGCAGCAGCGACAACTACAAAAAGACTTTGATGAGAATGAGAAATGGAGAAGTAAGAAACCATTCTATAGCTTCATATCTTTTGATGATCAGAGCAATGGTGACCGAGAACAACGACCCTCTGACCAATATGAATCAGTAGCTGATCATGGAATCGATCTCAGCCTTAAGCTGTAGAGAGACTTTACAACTATCTTATGTAGCTTTGGATATATCAATTAACTTCTATGCAGTTGTGATTTATCGACTAGTCAAAACTTATGAACATGTAGGTTTATTTGTAATAGTTAAAAGTCTTAGTAAAACCTTTCACTTGAGTGCTTATAAAAACTACTATTGTTGTTGCGAACATGTAGTATGAAGAGCGTTATAAGCTCTGAGAAAGTGATACTTGTCTTATCTAGTTTCGTCTTTGTTTTTAACAAAGAAGCTGTTGTTTATCTACAATACAGAAACAGAACAGAACCAATTTTTTCTTAAATATCTTGGTTTAGCTGTCTATACAAGTGATTATGAACATAAGATCTACTTAAGGTTTAAGCAGAAAAACAGGAATGCAAGTTAAATTGTGGTTTACGTACTTATAAAAACAGAATTTAATCAAAAGAAGATGGCTTTTTTTGAAGCTCTCATCCACAATATGAAAATGGAAAAGCACTTATAACACTCAGTCTGATTACAGCTAAAAGGTGAGAGCTTTAGCTCTAACCTTGAAGATTATAACTGAGATAAATAAGGACAAGAGAGAAGATATACATAGCAAAGGCCATTACACAGATCCAGAAGGGATAAGTGGATCTCAAATAAGCCGGTAAGCCAATTGCAAGGCCAACCATCACAACAAGAATAGCTTCTGTAGAGTAGTCCCATTGCAATCCTTTTGTGTATAGAATAGCCAATGTTATTGACATTCCCATCAGATTGTTCATGGTGACATCTTTGTAGATCTGCAGAAACCAACAGTCAGAAGCTATTTTACTTTGAGTTTCTCTCGGTGTAATGTGGTAGGAAGTAAACTAACCTCAGAGAACTTTTCTGATGCGATTTTGGCCTTGTCTTTCTTTCGACAGAAGTGTGCTGATAGAGTGTTCTTTAAGTTTCTAACCAAAGGGATCACTGCAAATACGGAGTAGAATGAAGGAACTCCAGCTGATAAGGACAAGAGTCCAATGTTTATCATAAATGGTTTAGCAAGAAAGACGACGATAAGCATCCCACCGATGACTTTAGTCACAGCTCTTAAGGTTCTCATGGAGAAAAACTTAGCAACAAGAGTTTGCTTTGGCATTTCCAGCTTCAAAACTCCAACTTCTTCGCCCTGCATCTGAGTCTTAACATGTAGAGAATCGGATACTGTTCTGTATATGTATGTGTTGTTCGGTCTTGGAGATTCTTGGTTATCGAATTTGTATTGATTCAGTAGTTTCATTATCCCTTCTTCGAATTCATTCTCGTCTAATTCGCCATTTTTGTCTTTGTCGAATTCTGCAAGTAAAGTGCTAGCAAACTCATTGATGTCACATTTCATCTTTCCAAAGATTCCAAACTCCACAGTTAATTCTTTAAGCTCCGAGATTTGAATCTTCCCATCTTTGTTCTTATCGATTCTATCGAACAAACTACAAAAGAGCAATAAGTTTGCATTGTAAGAAAGCAGAAAACAGAAAAAAATTAAACAGTTACTGATTAGTAGAAAACAGAGTAGAACCATTTCAAGCTGTCTTTACTTAGGTGTCCGTCTCTAATAAGGCTTCGAGGCGAAAAGCTCTGCAAATGCTTATGAACTTCCGACATAAGCTCAAACTTGGCGTGATCTAAGCTTTTCTTTTGGTCTGCCGTATCAAAATACTGCAAATTTCCACAGAACAATTTCATTTTAAAGATAAAAGGCCTCATACCAAGATAACAAGACGTAATCAGAGAGCTCATACCGAGTAAACAAAGTAGATAACAGTTGAAGAACAGGTGATTATGAGTGTGACCAACATAATGACGTTATTCCAAGATTGTGCATTAAATAAATCAGGCAATGTCACCAAGAGAAATGGAAGTAGAGTCAGGAGCATAATCCCTGCAGCTTTCTTGTTCTTAGGATCCGCATCTACGCTTGCGTCTGCAGAGATAGAGAGAGAACGTAAAAATCAAACAGACTTCAAACAAAAGAGAAGCAAAAGGAATATGCAGTCTTCTTAACATACCAACAACACTTTTCAGTATCTTCATCCTGTAAAATCCCCTTCTTGGATTTTTCGTATCCTGTATATTAACAAATCATATTCACTGAAATGAGAAATTTTCATTAATCTTCTATGCTAAGAGATAGGAACAAAAGAATCTTTTCTTACAGAGGTTGTTCTTTTAATGGATCCTCTTCGGACTGACGGGTCTGAATTAGGACCTGTCAAACCAAAGACAACACAAGCTCCCCATTGCATTGTCAGAGCAAAAACTGTATGTCCTATAGTAACACCGACGTTGTTACCAACAATCGCTAGAGCACCCTCATGGGTCGCTGCTAATCCAGGTGCTAAGATCATAAATCAAAAAGTATGTTAAGATTGTCAAAATAAGAACTTTCAACTGATTTCTTAGTTTGGAAAGATCCTTACTTATCATAAGGGCAATTCTTGGGAACATTGTAAGGAGAGGGAAGACGATACCGCCATAGAAACCGACCTCGAAGATTAGAAAGAGTTTTGATCTCCCTTCAGACAAGAAATAGTCACCGATGATCAAAAGACATCCAAAGGAGAAAATTTGGAAGACATAACCTCCAATGTTGTCTGCACATGGAAGAAACCCGTAGACATGAAGGCAAGCTGCCTTGGAGACGTTCTTTGGAGCATTGAGAGTGAGAAACTTGTAATCCAAGGCATCATGGATGCCATCAGAGATCAAGATCGAATCATCCAGAGGGACAGAACTTAGGACACGAGAGTTCACACCACAGATGATCAGAGATAGAGAAAGAAAGAGGAAGAGAGTTAATGGACAATATGAGTGAGTTGATCTCCTCTTGAATGAAAATGTATGCATGTGAGCAGCTTTACAGTGAAATCAGAAAGATAAAAAAAGAGACGCTTCTTGGAGGTTTTGTACTTAGGGTTTTGTTGAGTGAGTGAGGTTGAAGAGAGATGTACAACAACATAAGCTAGATCAATTTCAAAAGTGGCCACTCTAACTATTACTAATGTTTGGTTGCTTATATAATCGAGATCTACAAACACTATTTTAATAATTTAAACGCAACCCAATTGTGTACTTAATAATTTAGTGTTTTTATAGAACAAATACATAAACTATGTTGTAAGCTTTAGACATGTCATCAGATTATTTACTAATGTTTATTACCTTTTACTTATATACTAGGATTATGCTCGCATTATAATAGGGATTTGATTGTTTTGATTGCTTTTTAAACTATGTTTATTTATATTGTTTGACCAATGATATTTTAAATTTTGTTTACGAATGTTGTTTTAGAGGTCCGAAACATGAACCGAAATCGATCCAAATTAGAAAAATCAAACCCGACAAAATATCCGAATGGGTCATAGATCTATGTATCCAAAAAACCAAATCCGAACCCGAACCAAAACCAAATCAAGAACCAAATTTTTTGCTTTATAGTTTTTCTATTATCTTTTTGAATTTTTATATAAATATACTCAATCCCGAACTTGATCTATATTAAACTAAATTAGATGAACCGAACCCGATAAATATATCAAAATACCGGATAATCTGAACCCAAATATCAATTACGGGTCCTAAATCTATGTATCTGGAAAACCGAATTCAAATACAAACCAAAATCGAATTTATAACCGATATATTTTTATTAAATTTTAACTTTTTTAGATTTTTTTTATTCAACCTTTATTAATTTTAAAGTTATAATTATAAATTTGTAACAAAATCTACCTTAAATTAACTTTTAAGGATTATTATGAACCATATGTTAATTTTATCCTAAAATTTATAACACGATCAAAATAAAAGTGTCTCCCGCTTTAATATATAAAAAGTATATACATATATTTGTATTGTAAATTATGCATATACAAATTTTAACAAAAAAAACATATAAATTATCAACTCTTCGTACCAAAACAAAAATAAAAATAAAAACAAATTATCACTGATTACTAAAACAGAATACCTAAAGAACATTTAGTTGTATATATATCACTATGACACTGTTGTTGACACCAAAAAATTAACCAGCGTATTACATATTATTAAAAAAATATATATAGGTACATTTTATTACATTTCTCCATCCATGTGATTCATCTCTTCCATGCACCAAATGGCCAATATATATCACGTGAGTTTGAATATTTTGTATTATCACATTTTAAATTAAAATATATTTTAAAGGCTTCAATGATAAGATTTTACGCATTTTACATGTTTATTAGAGAAATAATATTCAAACAATTACAATTGAATTTTCTTTTGACAAAATAAAAACGATAGGCTGAAAAATACTATAAAAATTCAGGATTTCTGTTCAGCACCCATTTCCAAATCATGCAAGGAGCTCTAATTTCTTTAATTTACTATTAAGAATGCTCCTAAAAGATATATTCTTTAAAAGAATATTTTCATTAGAATTCATCAAGGTTCAGATCACCATTGTGGAATTGTCCACATTGACAATTATTTTAAAATATATTACCCCCCCTTATAATTATTAGCTAGTGGATTTTTTTTCCTGAATTAGGCGAATAATCATTTCAGTTATCAATTTAAGTATTTAGTCATAGGTTTTTTAAATAGGTGTTTGGACCTATATATTATGTAATGTGAAGAAAATACCTTCGACGTTATGACCCTAACGTGTGCTGCTGAACTGTATATAACTTATGTCATTAATGCTCAAAGATTGTGCTTGCTATACAGTTGGATAATCAGTTTTATAGTGATGTTAAAAAAGTGAAAAGTATTAGTTCTTAATAAAACGGAAATATAGTAACTGGTAGTTACTAGGTGTTGAAGTGACTATTACTTGTTAATATTGTAGAGTACTATATTAACTGATGACTTAGTATTTGTTGTTAATTGTTGTTCATGAAACAGAAAATATATTAACAAGCAACACAAAAGGCAACGCAACAAAAACACATTTCGTTTTCTCTATGTTTCTTTCATCTTCCATAAAGACATTTCAATCATAATGTTATACACAGCAACCTAATATTATAGGGCAGCTCATTTACTTGAATTAGATGATGTCGTTTCTTGAATTTCTTACATATGTATAGTTATTTATATTTATTTAAACTAAGTATATTTTATTTGTTGTGTTTATTTATAATATGTGTTGATTTATATATTTGAATGTAAATCTAATATTTATACTAATATTTTTATATGTGATTTCATTTATATATACAAATTTATATTTTTTTATTGTTTGATTTGTATAATCTAATTATAATGATGATTTGTGTGTACAAAATATATTTATTGGATACATAATTATTAAATGTTTTATATAATATTTTTGACTCGTGTTCATTTAGATTTTTAGATAGAGGTTTTTTTAGGTTTTTATATTTGTGTTCATTTAGGTTTTTATATATGTATTTATTTAAATTCTTAGACCCATGTTTATTTAAGTTTTTTAACTCGTATTCATTTAGATTGTTAAATCTGTGTTCATTTAACTTTAGAATCGTATTCATTTAGGTTATTAGACCAATATTCATTTAGCTTCTAAATTTAAGATTTGTTCATTTACCATAAACTTATAATTTTAATAAACATAAAATAACAAAATCTAAAATATTCAAAATTTAGGAAGAAATAATAATATATTTTGTTATATTTTGAAATAAATATGACATGAATTCAAGCAATATTTTTATTTAGGTTTTTTTGAATTATTGTTCATTTAGGTTTTTTTAATATGTTTTTAATTAGTTTTTTGGATATATGTTCATTAAGGTTATTAGATTTGTATTTATTTTGGTTTTTATATTTGTATTCATTTAAATTCAAAAACACATATTTATTTGGGTTTTTAGACTCATATTCATTTAGAATTTTAGACCCATATTTATTTAATTAGATACATTTTTGATATGAAACTCTATATAACTTTATATCAAACAAATTAAAGTTAGTGTGTTATATCTTTTATCATCATCCTGTTATAAAAATTACTTTACAAATACAAATCCATAAATATTGCACACTTTTAGATGATTTGTTGAGTACCGGAACAACACTTTGGGTCTTTGGCACAACATATTATTAGCTCCATATTTAGTTGCACACCATAAAAATAACCCAATAAATTGTTTTAATCGTTTGCCAACCAATATAATTTTATAAATAACATAAACAAATACACTAATCCGCTTTATTAAAAAAAAAAAGCACTAACCTGCATAAGTATTTTGAATTTAAAGGATGATAACTCAATGGAAAAAGACATGTATTGTTTTGCATGCACAATAAAATCGATTAAAGATTCAAAGTTATCATTATCAATATTATAAAATTATGAAAAATAACATATTAAATAAAAATTCTCATGATAAAGAGTTCAAATTTACTCTTTTTAAAAAAATCTTATATACATATATATGACTATAAACATTTTTGAAACTTCAAATAAGTGTTATATAGTGGTAAAACATAACAAAATAAATAATTATTTTTATAGAAAACCCTAGTATATATATATATAGTACTGCAACTATTAAATTTTCCATAGAGATATATAATATATCTTACAAATTATACACTCAGTATACAAAGTAACCTAGTATTATAGGGCAGCTCGTTTACTTAAATATGAAAACCAAGCTGATAATACACTCAAATTTTCCATTTTCTTTTTATAAATTATAACTAATATAATTATATGTATATTTAACAGTTGTCATGCACGAGGATTAACTGGTTATTGTTCTCTGCTTGACATATTTTATAATTTGTGTTGCTAAACACGATGTGACTTATATGCATTGAAACCTTGAAAATCGGAGCTGAACTAATTTGACTCCATCTGGTCTAAATTTAAATACTATTTTGCACTTCATTCAAGTTCTAATAGTTATTATCAAACTTATGTAAGCTTAGATTGCAAGTTGTTATAATAGACTACATTAAAACATTTATTAATAAGATATACTAAGATACTCCTGCCGGATCAACTTGCATACTGGCATATGATATATATATACATCATTAAATAAAAAATATATATACATCATTAAATAAAAAATAAGTGCATGTTTTGCAGGGTGTCAGTAGTTTTAGCCAATAAGATTCAATCTTTTGAGTGAAATTGGCTAAAACCAGGTTTGCTCAAATATCATATATTGTGATAATTTTCGAAATCATAACAATGATAATATTAAGTTTCTATACAACCATGGTTTGGAGAAACAGATTTGATGAAGTGGTCAAATACCTACTTCTCTAGGTTTTTTATTAGAGATGGATTAGATAGTCACATAGTTCTCTAATATTTGAAGTTTGGGTTATTGATTAGGTTTGTTGAATCATTTGATAAATATATAACAATAAATTAGTTAGATATTTCCAGAAAACATATAATCTTTTTGAACTTAAGAAAATAATACATATACATGTTGACAATGAGCACAAAGACAAGCTTGCAAACATACCACAAAACCGAACAGAACAATTGAAATTCTTGAGAACTACTTAAATAAAACGACCAAATTAGACTTGAAAGGGGTTACTCACAATTTCAGACATGAAAGTGGTAACTTAGTTCTCGTCTAGAAAATGAAAACGGAGATAGACAAAGAGAAGAGATATGAAGTACACAAAAAGGGCCAATAGACACATCCAGAACGGGTAAGTCGATCTCATATAGATTGGTAAGCCCATAATGAGACCAACGATCACTACAATATGAGCTTCTATTGAGTAATTCCATGTCAAGCCTCGTGTGTATAGAATAGCCAATACGATCAACATCGTAAAATTATGGGCTTCCAATTCAAAATCAATTGGTAATGAGTGGAGAGGCCCAAATATCATATATACTAGAGTCAATTTCCCATCCTTAGTGATATGGGATATTCTCACATCCCTCGAGACAATAGCATTCGGGTCAGATTAATCAGACCTCTTTTGATAGGCTGGATCGGTTCGGGTGGGTCAGATGTGTTTAGACTCTTATACCATGTAGAATTATGAGCTTCCAACTCAAAATCAATTGACAATGAGTGGAGAGGCCCAAATATCATATATATTAGAGTCTATTCCCCATCCTTAATGATGTGGGATATTCTCACATACATTTCCATGAGGTTGTTCATTGTAACATCTGTATAAATCTGTGGAAACCAATAAAAAGGCACATTAAACCTTCTGAGTTATCTTAACGTGTTACCCAAGTAATGAAATGTGATAGTGTTAAACTAACCCCGGAGAACATATTAATTGAGATTCTTTTCTTGTCTTTGCAACGGCAAAAACGTGTAGATAGAGTGTTCTTCAAGTTTCTAGCCAATGGGATCATGGCGAAGATGATGTAGAAAGATGGAATTCCAACTAATACTGATAAGAGCTTGATGTTCATCATAAATGGCTTTGCAAGAAACGGGACAATTAGGATCCCTGTCATGACTTCAATTGCAGCTACTAATGTTCTCATAGAAAGCAATTTTGTAGCAAGTGTTTTCTTTGGCAATACCAGCTTAAGAACTCCAACCTCCTCCTGAAACAACTTATGATTTCATAACCATTGCAGTTTCTGAAACTACTAGAAAAGCATCCAAAAGTTACATTTCTCTTCTAATGAAGTGTGATATTTACTTACAGTTCGATTCTCTCTTCGGTCGTCTATGCTATTAAACTTGAATTTGTATTGTTTGATCAGTCTTGTAATCCCTTCCTCGAATTCACTCTCTTTTAACTCACCATCTTTGTTGAAAAAGCAGAGAATTCAACTAAAATTGCAAACAACAATCGACTAGATCACTTTGAAATACAATTTATTAAGTAATATTCTTTTCTTACAAAAGAACTATTCTTGTTGAAATTATTCTACTCGAGAAACCAATCTAAATCTATTTCAATAACCCTATTCGATAACCTAAGGCTTAATTCACTAATCTCTCTAAAACTTCTCCCTAAGTTCTTAGAGAATAAGGTTTACAATTAACCTCTTTATTTATAGGCATAAGAGACAACACCTCTCCCCCTAAACTCTCTCTCACGATTTCTCTTATCACAAAGGATATTTTTCTTTTTCCTTTTGATAAGATCCTCTAGATATTTTCCTTATCTCTAAATCAAATATCTAATAATTCTCTAACAACCTCTTCAAGGCTTCCTCTCCAAGTCATTAACCAATCTCGTGACTTTTAATAACCAATCATGTGACCATGACGTTAATGTCTTCTCTCACGCATCTTCAATCTTTCCCTTTTTGGCTTGATATGCATCTCAAACAATCAAGTCACTGCATCAAGAGCAATCATGTTTCTATTCTGAATCAGCTTCCTAAAATGCATGATCTTCTTGCTATAATGCTCCCCCTCGAATGTCTCTCCCCCATAATCAGACATCTTGATCCATCTAGAGTCAAACTATAACATTTCCAATCTCTCATCTCCCTCTGCTTGAGTGCACATTAAGAAAAAAACAAACAAGTTTCTGTCTAATCGCTAGGATTGACCAATTAGTGTACCAAGATACTTAAGCACAATAAAGAATCAAGACAGTCAAATGCCAGTTCTATTACAACTAAGTTTAAACATATTTTCGTTTTTTAATAGACGTCTGATCATCTAGCAAACTCCTAAGTGACCCAAAATTACAATCAACCATGTGAACAATTCCATTTAGCTTTTCACAAAATCAATTTAAGATACAAAAATACCTTTTATTGAGATTGATCATCCACAGAGAACCCATATTCCTTGAAGCACGACACACACTTTACTCTTTGAGACGTACGATCAATATCAAGATTTTGATGGCTAGACTTTCACACTGTCATGCTTGTATCACAAGCATTTTTCAAAGCATTGAGAATATCAAACAGATCAGGTAGCTGGAATTTCCTTTGGTAAGTCATACATTGTAACATATGCATACTTAGATGATGTAGGTACCCTTCTTGATCACGTGACTGTTGCAACATCACAAGTACGGTATAATTACTTTGTTACAAGTTAATGTAACCCTTCTTGATCATGTGTTTTGGTAGATCATCACAAGTACAATACTTCCATCATCTGCACAAAGCTGAATCAAAGATATCACTTGACTTTTCAACCTAGTGATTCAGATATTCCACATATTTGTGAAATTTGTGTACAAGTATCACATGACTTCTCATTTCGTATACACTTGCTCTCCTTAGCTCTTTGACCTTCTTCTCCTAACATTCAATATTTCAGTTCAGAGATCAGCTTGTGACAGCATGACAGGCAACTATTTTCCACTTGTTCAATCAAAACTGATATTTGTCTGTCTTTTTCAAGTACGTGTCATCCTTTTCCATAAACAAGCTCCTGTCTCAAATCAGCTCAACAAAACCTCAAACCATCGTTTAGTACTCACAAATTCCAATCACGGTTCTCAGTTCCACAAAACAATTAAAAGATAGAGGTTTAGTAAACAAATCAGCTAATTGATATTCAGTGCACATGATCAATTATAACCAGTTTCTCCTCAATAAGTTCACGAATAAAATGATGACGAGTGTCAATATGTTTAGTTAAAGAATATTGAACAAGATTCTTAGCAATGCTAATGGCACTTTGATTATCACAATAAACAAGCAAGGGTTCAGAAATTGTACTGTAATCAGCAGACATCTGCTTCATCCAGAAAAGTTGCATGCAACAGCTTCCCAACGCAATGTATCCTGCTTTTGCTGTTGATAAAGAAACACAGTTCTGTTTCTTGCTGAACCAGGCAATCAGATTGTTTCTCCTGAAGAAACATCCACCACTTATGCTTTTTCGGTCATCAACACATCATGCCCAATCTACGTCGCAGTACCCTGTTAAGCTTGTTATCATATCCTTTGTGTAAAAAATCCCAAGACTTTGTGTTCCACTCACATACTTCAAAATACGCTTAGCAGCTTGGAGATGACTTTCTTTAGGATCAGCCTGAAACCTTGCACACACTCCTACCTAAAAACAGAGATCTGGACGACCTGCTGTCAAGTACAGTAACCCTCCAATCAGACTTTTCTATGATGTAGCCTCTGTAGATTTCCCTGATCATCTCTTGAGGGCTTTTCATTTGACCCCATAGGTTTCTTTGCTGCCTTGCTGTTCTCCATTCAAAAATTTTGAATCAGATTCTTCGCATATGTGCTTTGATTCACAAAGATCCCATCGGACGTTAGTTTTACTTGAAATCCCAAGAAGTAAATAAGTTCACCATTCATACTCATCTCAAATTTTTGAGTCATGACTTCAAAAAACTTATCAACCTTTGTCTGATTGGTAGATATAAACACTAGATCATCAACATAGATCTGCACCACTATGAATCCTTCAAAATTTTTTAGAGTAAACAATGTCTTGTCCACACTTCCATGTGTATACCCATGCTCAATCAGAAACGTCTAACCGATCACACCACGCTCTTGGTGCCTGTTTGAGTCCATACAACGCCTTGTTTAAATTGAAAACATAATAAAGATGCTTTGGATCTTCAAACCCTTTGGGTTGTTCAACATACACTTCTTCTTGAATAAATCCATTCAGAAAAGCACTCTTAACATCCATCTGATACAGTTTGAAACTCATCTTGCAAGCCATTCCAAACAGAAACCTGATAGACTCCAAACGAGCAACTGGTGCAAATGTCTCCTCAAAATCACCACCTTCAACTTGTGAGTAACCTTGAGCAACTAGTCGTGACTTGTTCCTTACAACTTTACCATCCTTGTCAATCTTGTTCTTGAAGATTCATTTGGTACCAACAACATTGATATCTTTAGGACGACAAACAAGAATCCACACATTTAACCGTGAAAAGTTTGACAGCTCCTCCTGCATAGAAGCAATCCAAAATTCATCCATTAGAGCTTCTTTGTATGTATTGGGTTCAATATTTGACACAAAACAAGCATACTCGATCGATCAACAGCTTCTTGCTTCTGTGCCATGAAAGCCATGAACATTGCATTCCCAGCAAGCTGTTTGAAATCAATATGTTTTCCTCGTGTAACTCTTCCCCCCTGAATCTCTCCTATAACATCTTTAAAGGAGTGATTCCAATGCACTTGAGGAGGAACATTAACACGTTCTGTAGATCGAACACTTGTACTAGACTCTACAGACTGTTGAGGCTCATCATTTTCATCAAGTTGCTGAAGTGTCAGCCAAAACGTGGAAGCATCATCAAAGACCACGTTCACCGTCTCTTGAACTGTCAAAGTTCGACGATTATACACTCTAAAAGCTGTACTTGAACCTGAGTAACCAAGGAACATACCTTCATCACTCCGAGAATCAAACTTCTCAAGATGATCCTTATCATTCAGAATGTAACACATGCAGCCAAACACGTGAAAGTAATGTACTGTCAGAGTTTTGCCCTTTCACAACTAATAGGACATCTTTATAGTTCTTTTTCGCATATAGGCACGATTGATGATGTAGCATGCAGTGTTAACAGCCTATGTCCAGAAGTTTTTAGGTGTATTACTTCCATGCAACATTGCTCTTGCCATCTCCTGCAGTGTTCTGTTCTTGCGTTCAACAAAACTATTCTGTTTTGGTGCTCGTGGTGCTGAAAACTAATGATCAATACCTTGTTATGAACAAAAACGTTTGAATAGATCATTCTCAAACTCACCACCATGATCACTTTGAATAAACTTGATGCCTTGATGTTCAACTCTAAGCTGAAGTGCCAAGATCTTGAAGCTATCAAAAGAATCACTTTTCTCACAAAGAAAGCACACCCATGTGTATTTTGCTGAAATCATCAACCAAAACAAGAATGTACTTTTTCCCAGCAATACTCTCAACTTGAATAGGGCCCATTAGATCCATATGAACAAGTTCCAACAGACTCTTGGATCTAACATCCAGAACAGACTTGTGTTGAGTCTTGACATGTTTTCCCATGCTACAAGGGCCACATACAAACTACTGATCTATTTCAAGATTTGGCAACCCTCTAACGATCTCTTTGTTAGATAACTACGTCATAGTCCTAAAATTCATGTGACATATACGTTGATGCCAAATCTAAGCTTCACTTTCTGGTTTTGCAATCATGCAATGTGAACTAGGAACCCACATGTAGCAATCATTTTCTGTACAAACTCCCTCTAAGTGAACAGTTCCTTTCTCATCAACAGCTCGACATTCAGTTCTTGTAAAAGTGACATCGAGTCCTGTATCACACAGTTGGCTGATGCTAATTAGATTTGCTTTTAGTCCATCAAAAAGGAAAATATTTCAAAGTTAGGTTCTGTTGAGCTCCCCGTAGTCCCTTTGCCACAAATTTTTCCTTTAGCACAATCACCAAATGTCACTTTTCCAGCTATGACCATCTCAAGATCCTGTAGAGAGGTTTTTTCTCCTGTCATATGTCTTGAACAACCACTATCAAAGTACCACTTGCTCATTGAGTTACTATTATCACTTTTCTCAACTGTGAACGCCACTCTGCAGAACAAATCCATTTTCTTAACCCAAATCTGGTTTCTGTTTTTACCATTAAAAGTAAACTTTCATTGTCTCCAAATCCGTTGAACCCTAGATTGAAGCTTATAACACTGATATCTCATATGCCCTTCTTTGCCACAATACCAACACTTTACTGGATGATCCCAATACGATCTATAATACTGAGTCCTCTTAGATTTCTACCCTATACCAGCTCGTTGTTGTTGATGTTGATGCCTTATTCCACCTTTCTACTACGAAGGTTTGAATTGATCTACATTCTCTGATAAACCAGTAGTCTTTACAAACTTCATCTCTGCGGATTCCTCCCCTTATAACTCAAACCAGAACTATCATTAGATGTCCTTCCAACCGTCAATAGATAGTCTGAATCATTTGTTCCTTTAGACATCAATCTGATCTGCTTCATCTGCTTAAATAATCTGCTTTCCAGATCTGCATTTTTAGCTTTAACATCTTTGAGTTTATTCTCAGCTTGTTGCAGCTTTTCAACAGCAACCTGTTTTTATACCATCAGACGTTTATTTTTGTATTGTGTTTTAACCCAAGAAGTCACCAACATGCCCATCTGATCTTCTGTAGTCATATCAAAATTGTCATCAGACTCTGAATCATTTGTATCAGTTCCTTGGTGTTCAGGAGGAATCTGATTTGTACCAGCTTTCTGAACTTTGGGAATAAGGTCGACATTTTCTACTTCTTCCCCGTTGTCATCCATTTCAACAATGCCAAAATGAGCTACAAAGTGATTCAGAATGTAATCATCTTCATCATTGTCACTATCAGTATCACTCAGAGTTGTGATTGCTGATTTTCCACTTAATTTGGACAGGCATTCTTTCTTTGTATGTCCATATCCCTTACACTCGTAACATTGTATAGCCATCTTCCTTTTGGCTGATGGATATGCAGATTTAAAGTGTCCATAACCTTGACATTCAAGATACTGTTTGTCAGCTTTATAGTTATCTCTATCAGTTGTTGGCTTAGCAGACGTCTGATATTCCTTCATTTTTTCTCTTTCAACTTTCTAAAGGAACTTTTTCACAAATAATCCAACTCGCTTTTCAAGATTTTCAACAGACTCCCTTTTGTGAGCTGTTTTTCAGATACAAGAGCAATACTCTTACCTTTAGTTGTCTCTTCCTTTGTTGTGATTTAAAAGCTCATATGCTTGCATCATACCAACAACTTGATCATATCTCATTGTGTCAGAGTTCTGAGACACTTCTAGAGATGATCGATGACCATGGAATTTAGTTGGAAGACATCTTAAGAACTTTTTAACCAACTTCTTGTCCTTGTACGTTTTACCCAAAATCAGTGCTTCGTGTGCTAGAGCTGACAGCTTACTNCCCAAGATCAGTGCTTCGTGTGCTAGAGCTGACAGCTTACTGCTAAATTCTTTAACCGTCTCATCTTCACCCATTGTCAGATTCTCGAATCGTGAGGCAAGATGTCAATCCGAATTCTTTTCACATTGCAAGTACCCTTAAAGCCTACTTCAAGAATATATCATGCCTCTTTTGCACTTTTACAGCCTTGTACTCTTTTGAACTGATTGTTGTGCAGAGAGCTGAAAATAGCTGACAAAGCTTTGGAATTCCATTTAGCATACGATTTCTCTTTTGCAGTCCACTGTTTTCTGGATTTTGGGACAGTAGAACCATCTGCATCTTTGACAACAGGATGTTCCCAACCTTCTTCAACCGCAAGCCATGCATCAGAATCAAGACCTTGTATATACTGAGCCATCTGGACTTTCCAGTGTCCATAGTTGTCTGGATCCAACTTAAGTGTTTTTGCAATGACAACTAACTGTTGCTGTGAATTCTCCATCTCGTCCTTAGGATCTAACACCTGCAAACAATAACAAACGTTATGCAGCGCACCGCTCTGATACCAATTGAAAAAGCATAGAATTCAACTAAAAATGCAAACAACAATCGACTAGATCACTTTGAAATACAATTTATTAAGCAATATTCTTTTCTTACAAAATAACTATTCTTGTTAGAATTATTCTACTCTAATCGATAACCTAAGGCTTAATTCACTAATCTCTCTAAAACTTCTCCCTAAATTCTTAGAGAATTAGGTTTACAAATAACCTCTCTCTATTTATAGGCACAAGAGATAACCTATAATACCCACATTCGGTAAATCCGCAAACGCACTAGGTAAGGTATGAGAATGCGGTACGAACGGATGAACCAAACAAGGCCATTTGGTATAGTCGAGTCAAGGAAAAGCATTGGAAGCCTAAGGAATGATTAAGATTAAGCAAAACCATGGGAAATAAGTTAAGGAAGGAATTTAGGACATGATTTGAGAATTGGGACCAAACCGGTCGGATCGGACAGGATTGGTTGGTTTGGACAGCCTGGTCGGTTCGGACAGGAATGGTCAGATCGGACAATACGATCGGATCAGACAGGACTAATCAGATCGGACAGCACGGTCGGATCAAACAGTATTGGTCGGATCAGACAGCTCGGTCGGATCGGACAGGATTGGTCGGATCGGACATCATGGTCGAATCGGACAGGATTGGTCGGATCAGACAGCTCGGTCGGATTGGACATGCGCGGTTGGTTCGGACAGCAATGTTTGGATCGGACGAATTGGTTGGATCGGAGAGCTTAGTTCAGATCGGATATGGTTAGTCCGAGCTTGGACATGAACCTCCTAGGTTCGGACATGTGTTGTTTGGTCTTGAACAAGGTTGGTTCGTGAAAGGTCATGAGTAGCCTAATGGGCTAATGGAAAGAGCAATGTGATATGGACCAAAGATTGTTTGTTATGGCCCAAAGGATGTTTAAAAGGGTTGATTAAAAAGGGGCTTAAGCTCGGCTCAACTAAAAGAGATTAGGATTAGGGTTAGGTTAACTTAAAGCATATAAATAAGATTCTTAATCCCTCTTAGGAATAGAATCCGCAAACTAAACTTAAAGATAAGAAAGAGAGCGCTCGAAGAAAGGCTAAGAGAATCGATCTAGTGGAATCAAGGAAAGAGGCTGAATTGAGTTGAAGGTTTTGCTAGAATAGGCAAATTGAAACCCATAGTGCAAAGAGAAACCCGAAAGAGAGCTAAGGCAAAGGTGAGTTCGTGACCGTGAGGTTTAACCTAGAATTCGTGTTTGGTAATAGGTTGAATGGAACCCTAGAATGGTTAGGTTGAATGGTTAAGTGTGAAAGGAAGGATCATGTGATCGAAATTGTGATTATGATATGAGAACATGAGGGTTCGTTTATGTGATATGCGAACCATGTGTTCGGACTCTGTGACTTNGTTCGTTTATGTGATTAGAACCTGAGGGTTCGTTTATGTGATTTGAGAACCTGAGGGTTCGTGATATGTGACTTAAGAACCTGAGGGTTCGTGATATGTTCAGAATGATGCTCTGAACTTAAAGGTTACTTTAGCTGATCCGGAAGTAAACCAGGTAGTTAAACTAATCGATGAGTTAACCCTAAAATCGTGATTGTTCTCTGGTTTATTTGATTTGTTATTGAATACATGTTCTGGTTATAGCCTAGTGGGACGGAATGACCAAACCACTAAGCAAATTCGTTTGCTTATTCAATCTGCATAATTGTAGGTAATGACTCGGCCAATGATCGAGAAAATGGCTAGTATAAGCGAGACCAAGGCATGAGGGAGAGGAAGTGGATTTAGGGATGAAAATTGGGGGTTTATTTATGTTATTTAAAGTTAAACTTGATGCTAGAACCGCATTCATTATTGTTAAGTTATCGATTGATTTTGAACCTTGGATTTAGTTTTTTTTGAAAAAGAATGCAATCACGTTTTTATAATCCGTTTGGGCTTATTACATCTCTTGAATTTAAATTTTGACTTAGTGAAAAATGGAACATGAAATGGTTAAGTGTAAGGTCTGCCCAAGACCTTGCTAAGATTCATCGGAACTTGAGTTCAGTGGTTTGGGGTGTTACACAACCCCTCTTGCCCTAAACTATCTCTCACGATTTCACTTATCACAAAGGATATTTTCTTTTTTCCTTTTGATAAGATCCTCTAGATATTTATCTCTAAATCAAATATCTAACAAATCTCTAACAACCTCTTCAAGGCTTCCTCTCCAAGTCATTAACCAATCTCGTGACTTTTAATAACCAATCACGTGACCATGACGTTATGGTCGACTCTCACACATCTTCATTTTTCTCCATCAAAAACTTTGAGAGAAGCTTTATCGAGCTCATTGATGCTATATTTCAGTCTCTCAAAGTTCCAAAACTCAATAGTTAAGTCTCTCAGCTCAAATATTTTTATCTTTCCATCTTTGTTGGTATCAGTTATCTCAAACAAACTGCCGATTTAAGCAACAATTTACCATGCAATAAAGCTAAAATGAAACTATTATCTCTTAAAATGCTATAGTGAAAACATTACTACAATATAAATCTTACTCAACCTTTTCAAGCTTTCTTTGCTTAGTATTCCATCTTTGATAAGGCTTTCTGGTGAAAATCGTTGTAAGTACTCATGAACTTCTGACATGAGCTCAAATCTGGCATGAATCTAAGCTCTTCCCTTGGTTAGCCGTATCAAAATACTGCAATGTTCCACAAAACATGTCATTTTTGTGAACTTTGAAGGGTCTTTTAAACAACCAAACCAAAAGGCTTTTCAAAGGGCTCATACCGAGTAAATAAAGTAGACAATGGTTGAAACAACAGAGATTATCAGTGGGAACAAAACAATGATGCGACTCCAAGAAGATGAATCAACTATGGCAGAAAATGTCACCATGATAAAGGGAGCTAGACTCAACAGCATAATCCCTGAAGCTTTCTTGTTATTAGTATCCGCTTCTACGCTTGCTTTAACCACCCAATCTTTATACCAAAAAATGCTCAAAGGAGAGGGAAAAGGAACCTAAGCTTACCAACAAAGCCTTTCAGCCTCATTTATCTTTGTATCCATCCATCCTACACAGATTTTTGATGAACATCCTTTAATGGTAGCAATGAATCATGAATATACTTCTAGTCTTTTCAATAAAACCAACGGATTCCTGACTAAACAATAAGAAGATCTTACAGTTTTTGTTCTTTTTACTGCGTGGTCCAAACTTCGGTCAGTGATACTAAATACAAAACAAGCTCCCCATTGAACTGTGACACCAAATATAGTGTACCCCACAGTAACTCCAACGTTGTCGCCTACATAGGAATCTGATAGGCCCATGAGGGTTTACACACGCAAGAGGAAGGCCCAAGAAGGTAGTGATGTTAATGGATCAACCCAAGAGTGAAGAAGTCCAGATTATGAGATTCTACTTGCAATAATGAATTCGATAGGGACTAATTTTGTAATAAGGAGAGAGTGAACATAATAACAACATGAGAGAGAAAGCATCATCTACTTTATCGTTTTTGTTTCTGATGAATATTGAGAGGTAGAGCCTGAAACTCTATGTTGGTTTGATTTTCTTTGTTTATGGTAGTTTAATATCGAGTTTATTGAGTTAATCTGACCCGAAATCATAACAAATTGGTATCAGAGCCTCAGATCCAAAAAAAAAAGATGCTTATGGGAGAAGAGACGGTGGAGAGTGTACCAGAAGAAGAACAGCGACCGAGGTTAGAAGATTCGGTGGCGGAGCTGACAAATCGGATGGAGAAGGTCATGAAAAGAGGTGCAAGAAGTTGTGTTTTAAATGTGATGCTCCTTGGAGTAAAGGTCATCAATGTACAAACAAAGAAATGAGAGTGTTAACGGTGATTAATGGTTTTGCTATGGAGATTTTAGGGAACATAGAAGATAAGGACTCGCACACTGAAGTGGTTGTGAATGATTCACCACAGGTTGAAGAAGTTGACAGCCCGGTGGTCATGGCAAATGAGTCTCAGAAATCAGGATCCTTTTTTTGCGTTATCATTACACTCATTTCTGGGAGTAATGCCGAATGATGATGAAGAACCAACATCTACAAAGCTGTATGGCGAAATGGAGATGAGAATTCTAGTAATGATTGATTCAGGAGCATCTCATAACTTCATATCACCGAACCTAGTTAGTAAGCTGAAACTTAAGGTCGAGCGTAAAGAGAAGCTAATGGTGCGTTTAGGGATGGAACTGGTGGTGAATGGAATAGGGGTATGTAGAGACCTTTCCTTGGCATTTCAATTAATGGAAGTCAATTTATTGTGTTGGATGTAGGAGGAGCTGACATTATATCAGGCGTGTGTTGGCTACGGACCTTGGGAAAATGTGTGGTGGATTGGGACACTCACGAGATGTCTTTTTGGCATAAGGGATATTGGAAGACAATAAAAGGAGATGAAGAACTTATATCAAGGAAAACTATCATGCTGAAAACACTGTAGATGCCTCATGTGAAAGATAAGGAGGTCTTAAAACTACCGATGGCAAGAACAGGAAAAAAGGATTTAGTTGTTGTAACAGTACCGAAGGAGTTGGATTCGGTGTTACAACAGTTTGAATCTATTTTCTCTGAGCCAACTAAGTTACCTCCACATAGAGGGTATGAACATTCGATTGAGCTGAAGCAAGGGTCTGGTCCAGTAAGTGTACGATCATATCGTTACCCACAAACGCAACGTGAGGCGATGACTAAGATGGTGGATCAAATGCTTAGCTCGGGTATCATCAGACCTAGTAGAAGCCATTTTTCGAGTCCAGTTATATTGGTAAGAAAGAAGGGTGATAGCTAGAGATTTTGTGCGGATTATAGGAGGCTGAACAAGGTAACTATTCCTAACAAATATCCAATTCCGATGATAGACCAGCTATTGGATGAACTATATGGAGCAAGGGTGTTCTCCAAGCTTGACCTCAGATCGGGTTATCACCAAATCCGGATGAAGGAGAAGGATATTGAGAAGACAGCATTTAGAACCAACAACATCCACTATGAGTTCTTAGTAATGCCATTCGGGCTTACTAATGCACCAACCACGTTTCAGACTTTAATGAATGACTTATTTAGACCGCATTTGTGGAGATTTGTGCTGGTTTTCTTTGACAACATTCTGGTCTATAGTGCAACAATGGAAGAACATGTGGACCACTTAAAGATAGTATTTGAAATTTTCAAGCAGAATGAGTTGTTTGCTAACCGAAAGAAGTACAGTTTTGGACAGACACAAATAGAGTATTTGAGTCATATTATATCCCAAGAAGGAGTATCAACAGATCCAAGCAAGACTTAAGTGATGAAAGACTTGCCGATTCCTTCTACAATTAAAGCATTAAGAGGATTCCTTGGGTTAACAGGTTATTACCGCAGATTTGTGAGAGGCTATGGTGAAATAGCAAAACTGTTGACAGAATTGTTGAAGAAAGATAATTATAATTGGTCTCCCATGGCTCAGGCAGCGTTTGAGCAGTTGAAAACGGCTATGACGAGTGCTCTGGTACTAGCATTGCCAGATTTCACAAAACTATTTGTTGTTGAAGCTGATGCGTCGGGTTTTGGTTTGGGAGCAGTGGCCTACTTTAATGTAGGAAAAGAAACCAGTGGCCTACTTTAGCTATGGCTTGTCACCAAGGGAACAACTGAAATCCAACTATGAAAGAGAGCTGATGGCAATAGTAATGGCAGTACAAAATTGGCGTCATTACCTTTTGGGGAGGAGGTTTTTGGTTCGTATCGATCAGAAGAGCCTTAAGTACTTGTTGGAACAAAGAGAAATATCTCTAGATTATCAAAGATGGCTAAGCAGATTGATGAGCTATACTTTTGATATTGATTACAAACTGGGTATTGAAAATAAGGCGGCCGATGGTTTGTCTAGAATTGAATTCGCTTCATTGGGTTCAGGTACTGCAATGTGTTTCGCCCTCACTCTACCACAGTCTCTGATGTTACAGGACTTGTGTAAGGAAATAGAGAGAGATACAGAGATAGCTAAACTGATTACACAAATACAGGCAGGGGAGACAGTTAAGAAGGGGTATACGCTGAAGGGAAATAGGCTGGTATATAAAAACAGGTTAGTGATTCCAAGGAATTGTACACAAAATCCCTTACTGCTAAAAGAGTATCATGACAGCACCATTGGTGGGCATTCAGGAGTGTTAAGGACATATAAATAGTTGCAACAGGTGGTGTATTGGCCTAACATGAAGTCGGTGATACAAGACTATGTCTCCAAGTGTCAAGTGTGTCAAATTCACAAAGCTTCAACTCTGTCTCCGGTGGGATTACTGCATCTGATCCCAATTCCAAATCAAATCTAGGAGGATGTAGCAATGGATTTCATCGAGAGGTTACCAAATTCAAACGGAGTGGATACAGTTCTGGTCGTAGTGGACAGACTGAGCAAATATGGACATTTTCTCACACTCAAACACCCATTTTCTGTAACAGATGTGGCTCAGAAATTTTTGAATGAGATTGTAAGGTTGCATGGTTTTCCAAGATCGATAATCTCTGATAGAGACAAGATCTTTGTGGGGAATTTCTGGCGTGAGTGTTTCAGAATTGCAGGTACTATCCTTTGGTACAGCACAGCATACCACCCACAATAGGATGGGCAATCTGAGGTACTCAACCAGTGCTTGGAGGCATATCTAAGATGCTTTGCATCCTCACATCCAAGACAGTGGAGCAAGTTATTATCATGGGCAGAATTGTGGTACAACACCTCCTATCATACAGCTCTAAAAACAACACTATTTCATGTAGTTTATGGGCGTGAACCACCACAGGCTGTACTCTTTGAACATGGCTCCACCAAGAACTTCGAATTAGAGCAGAGTTTGCTCAAAAGGGATGCTATGTTGAATCAGATCAAGAGTTGCTTGACCAAAGCCCAGAGTGATATGAAACAAACAACACATAAGAAGAGAAGGGATGTTGAATTTGCAGTGGGCGATCTAGTCTTCTTGAAGTTAAGACCCTATCGACAACAATCAGTGGCCAAGAGAATCTTTCATAAGCTGGATGCAAGGTATTATGGACCTTTCGAGGTGTTAGCACGAGTGGGGAAGGTGGCTTATCGCTTCAGGTTATCTCCACACTCCCTGATACACCCAGTCTTCAACGTGTCACAGCTAAAACCGGTAATGGGGAAACAGCACCAGGTACATCCCTTACCTACTTCGACGAATGACTTGCATATCAGTATAAGCGAACCAGAAGAGCTGCTGCAGTTCCGCTATGATAATGAGGGACATTTGGAGGTGCTAGTGTGTTGGAAAGGGAAACCAATTCATGATGATACATGGGAATGCTTAGCAGACATCAAAGAACGATTCTCACACCTACATCATGAGGACAAGATGATTCTTAAAGGGGGAGGTATTGATAGGCCCATGAGGGTTTACACACACAAGAGGAAGGCCCAAGAAGGTAGTGATGTTAATGGATCAACCCAAGAGTGAAGAAGTTCAGATTATGAGAGTCTACTTGCAATAATGAATTCGATAGGGACTAATTTTGTAATAAGGAGAGAGTGAACATAATAACAACATGAGAGAGAAAGCATCATCTTCTTTATCGTTTTTGTTTCGGATGAATGTTGAGAGGTAGAGCCTGAAACTCTATGTTGGTTTGATTTTATTTGTTTATGGTAGTTTAATATCGAGTTTATTGAGTTAATCTGACCCGAAATCATAACAGAATCCGCAATGTTGCTGCTCAATGATAGTCCAGTTGCTGAGATCAAAACCCAATAAAAAGAAGAAACGTTTAAAAGTTCAGTATACGTTTTCAACTGATTTCTTAGTAGAAAGGATCATTACTTATTCATGAGGGCAATTCTTGGGAACATTGTAAGGAGAGGGAAGATGATACCGCCAGAGAAACCGACCTCGAAAGTTAGAAAGAATTTTGATCTCCCTTCAGACAAGAAATAGTCACCGATTATCAAGAGACACCCAAAGGAGAAAACTTGAAAGACATAACCTCCAGTATTGTCTGCACATAGAAGAAACCCGTAGACATGAAGGCAAGCTGCCTTTGAGAAATTATTTGGAGCTTCGAGACTGAGAAACTTGTTATCAGAGGATCGAGTTATTCAGAAGGACAGGAGTCAGGACACGAGAGTTCACAGCAAAAATGATCAGAGATACAGAAAGAAAGTATAAGAAGAGGGTAAGACTATGACCTTCCATAAAAGCAAACTCGGAGAATTAATGGGATTTGGTCGGATGATCTTCCTGTCTATATATGTCTATACAAGCACACTTATAAAGTGATGAAACCCACATATGAGACAAGATGATTAAGGTTAGATGGTGGTACGATGAAGACTGATTGGATCATGTTCACAACGTCAACCGCATTATTTCGGTTGGTGGGTCATTTTATAATATAACATAGCTTTCTAGTGACTCACTTTTGGTCAAGCGTTCTAATAGTTACTAATAAAACGATGAATGGTGAGATTTTAAAACGTGTTCTTTTGTAATCTATGTATGGATCCAAATCCAAGAAGACAATCTGGTTACTTTGAATCAGATGACACTCAAACGAAGAAGACCTAGAACATGAGCCATTGCTGACCCCATAAATGCCATGGAAGCAGTCATGGTGACATTCAATTATTATCTCATCTTTAGCTGAGGACTAAAAGTATTATATGATGAGTTTTTTAGCACTCGAATTTTGTTCACTTAATGAAAGAGTAAAATAAACGAGATACTAATTTAAATTGTTCCATCCATCGGGGATAGAAATAACACCAACAGGATCTATTCTGATGTGAGAAGTCTCCTCAAACTCTACCAGTACAGATACAAGGGATGAAAAACAAACAGAACCAGTTACTGGAATCCTCTCATGGAAAAGCTTATGAAATTACCAACGGCCTCTTCCTTGTCCTCTTCCCCGACCACCTCCACGTCTTCCCCAATTTCGGTTTCCGCCTCCGCCACCACCATGCGATGATATTCCTTCAAAGGCTTTGTTCACAAGCTGGCTTTGCATGCCACCTGAACCACGTCCCTTCTTTGCTGCAACATTGTTACCACTTCCATTGTTGCTATTAGCAGGCCGCTTTCCTCTGTAGTTTATTGCAAAGGTAAAACAGATTACAAACGGATTTAATACAACAGAAAGATTGCGGATTGAGTTGACTGCAACAAACCCGATTGTTGTTGTTGATGCTGCCAACGGCTTTGCGGCTTCTTTCCAAGAAAGGTTGATATTAGTATCACCAATAAAAGCAGGCACTTTTGCATGCAATGGCTGTTTCATATCAAACATTTCCCAAGCTCAATATATATAATCAAAACTTAGAGCATTCCACCAAAAAGAATGAAAAAGACTAAAAATACGATCTTGGGATATTCACCTTTGTCATCGCCAATATGTTATTACAGGTCCTAAGTCCAGTTGTAGTATTCTGCTTCTTTGTTTTCTGAAAATAATCAATACCAGACAGGTGTTTAGTCCTGAAAGCCAGTAGCATTGGGAAGAAGAGAGTTACAGGCCAATATACTTACAACGCTTGCCTTCTCTTCATCTGTCTTAGCAGCTGACATGGCTTTGTTGTGCTCAGTCATTCCCTGAGTTAATTTCTTCATTGTTGTCTTGGTTAGATCCTCAACAACGGTCAATCTGCACCAAAAGTTGGCAATTTACAATAAAAAAAAAATTTATGATAAAAAATAATGAGAACTCTCCTACTTCTTGTCCTACATTACTAAAGTTTTTGTTTACTCTAAACAGCCAGTCCCACATCTTTGATACTTTTATTTATTTGGCACAACAATTTTCTACCAAAAATATAAGATCTACTGATCAAACACTACCTCTCAGTGAAGTCCTTGTTCAACTCTGAAAAGTCTTCTCCCAGTCTGTCTGATGGCTGCCCCGTTACTATCTTGTACCCACACAAGCAGTTCGTAGCATTTGGAACCTACACATGTTCAACGTAATCACATAAGTTAAACAAAGAACTAAAAATAAAGATCGCGTAAAATCATAAATAAGATCATTGGCAACCTTGTGGGCGAGGTGATGAAAGGCATACAACAAGCACTCCACGTATGTAAAGTTCATTTCCTCTCCAGTCTTTCTGACAGGCATGTATATCTAACAACAGAGGATGTAACATTCTTCATAAGTCCCATTTACAAAAATAAAATAAAAAGAACAACATTCTTCATAAGTCAACTACATAATTTTCTTTTAATTTTTTTACAGATAAAATGTGGGGTTACAGTACGATATACTGCAATACATTAACTATAAAAAACAAGTAAGAATGGCCACAAACTATATAGAAGGAATCATGATATACTTGCACTTATAAAAGGCACCTTTAAAAGCTGAACGATTGAAGGAAGCATCTGCCTCGCCTCTTGAGCTGTTGTGTACGGTGATATGTCAGCAAGAGCTTTAAGCAAATCAAGTTTCCTCTCTTCTGGGAGCTAGAAAAAAAAAGGTGATATTATGTTAAGGTCGCTAAGAAAGCTCCTCTATTGGAGTGATACAGATATTTACATGCAAGACGGCAAACGAGAAACAATTAGAAGTACCTACACGTGTTAATAAAATAAAATTCCAAGAAATTAGGATTAATTCTTGCCCTTACTGTCCTAAAATATTCTTGATTATGAGTGAGAGTAGATAGCAAACGCCTAAAAGAGCACACGGGGATCATGTGCTGATACAAATACATAACAACACAAATACTAATAAATGGGAAAAGCATTCCAAGATACCTTGTCAAAAGCAGGCATGATATGTTTGTTCAAATAGTTGAGAAATCTGCTGCTTGGAGCACCTCTCTGATCAAAGGAGGACGAAGTTAGATATATAACCAGAAAATTCATGGTATACACTCTATAGAGTAAGTAATAGCATTTCGAGTTCATACCGCAAAAAAGGGAAGAGCCAATTGCAGACATGATATGAACCTGTCGATATGGTCGGTGTCTGAAACCTGAGAGAACAATTTTTTCAATCAGGTGTAAGACCACAGCACAAGGATAATCTCATCTTAATTTGGCTTTCAGAACCTTATAACCCCAATTATTAAACTCACCCTAGGGGAATTACAAAAGAATTCTGAAGAATGCAACATAATTAATTATTCGATGCTATACAGCAAACTCACATCAAATTGTGCATTCAAATCTGCCTGTCCTTCGATAATTTCCACAAGTTCTTGCATTCTTTCTTGAGGAGCTTTTCCTCCAAATATACTCAAACTTGTCAGAAAATCCATAAACATTTTAAATTCTCCTCCAGTTACATCTTCTAGGCTCTGGGAAAATCCAGAAAATGTCACAAAGAAGAACAAGGCAGATGGAAAAAAATAAAGAAAACTGCACAAGTTCAAGATTTATGGTCATACCTGTTTGATTAAATCTGTTATATGCCTTTCCATTTCCTCTTGGGGTTTTAAGAGTTCCCCTTTAAGAGGAAACACCTATATAGAATATATGCCAAGTAATTAAAACTTCTCCAGGGTTTGTCATTTCTAATACTATGTAGCCCACTTGAACCCTATAACTTTCCATTATATCATTACCAAAAATAGAAAGAAACATGACTAGATATACAATAGATATCAGCACCAGCACCCTCTCTAGTTTATTGAAAAGAGTATTCTGCACCTTCTCTTAGAGAAGGAATCTAGATAATACAGTAACGCAAAATGGAAGCCTATTTTAGAGGTCTATATCCACTACAGAAAAATCCCAATAGGTCTAAGCTGGTGGAAACATATGAGATACAAAAATCAAAAGAAGTAAGTCATGAAATGTTGTTCCGAGAACCTTGAGAAAAGGAACAACGTAGAGAAAACTCTGACCTTATCTCTGATGAAATTCAAGACCTTTTCACGAATTTGATCATCAGTAGTTGGAGTAACCCCAGCATGTGTAAACAACGCAGTTGAAGACGCTATAGAAAAGAAGGGTAACAATTAGCAAAACACTTGGGACAATAGCTAAACATATTGTAAAGCTAAGATAATTTAGCACACTGTAACCCATAACACGTATTCACTCACTTTAACTATGCCTGATTCACTGAGTACACTAAAGAGTAGCCAATTATCTACCATGAGAATGAAATGACAACCAACTATTCCATCATACTTCATAGTTTTCTTCATAAGAATCAGCATTTTCTCATAGTAGCTTCATAATTCTTAAGAACTGTAAATAAATTTGACTACCTTTGGGATCCTGTCGTAACAATGACATCAGAGCCTTATGCACAGCATCACGCTCCACAGCTTCCTCTTCAAACCATGTTAACTCGAAGTCGGATGAGAAGATGCACAAAGGTACATAAAGGTTCAGTAACCAAAAATATCAAGAGTTACCAGTATTTAGGAGTTGCACAAGAACATCAACAATCTTAGATATAATGTCCGGTGTATCCTTGCAGAAAAGTGGGAGACCACGGATGGCTTGAACCCGTACCTACACATTTAACGAAACACATGTTTAACTGAACGCAAAGTACAGTTCTACATAACAGAAAAAGAAAAAAGAAGAAAAAGTGAAAATTCTGACTATGTATTCTATGGAAAATCAGAAGTACTAAACCACGTTTCATCTCAAATACGTCTAACATAAACTAAATTTTTAGTGTTCCAGCAGAAAGCTAACTTTGAGCACTACAAAGAAATATAGGTTTGGAAGTAATATTCGTCAGTAATAAGCAACGATACATACCCCAAGATCTCCATCATCAATGCAGTCCATATGCGCATCGAAAGCATCAGTGGAGAGACTAGGGAAGAACTTGAAGTAACGTGGAATTAGCTGCGACGCAAGCTGCTTTGCCTTCATACTCGTCTTGGACATCTTGATAATGCCCTCATAATCCTCAACATTCTACATACGAGAAGTGATTAAAAAGAATGTAAAGTTGGAACAAAGCAAACGAAGACCCAGAGCATAATTTGGGAAAAACAAAGCAGATATCTATTTCCAAATTACCCTAATACGAATCCAAATCAAAACTCATTTCAAACACAGAAACAATTGTTAAACAATAAATCAGGATACAAAACAGGGAATGCTCGAATTCAATTAAAACCCTAGTTTAAAAATTGAAGCGAACCTGAGACTTATCCTTGGAGGCATTGAGACGCTCACTGAACTCGTAGAGCTTCTCAATTTGCTGAACTTCTTCGGACTGGTGCTCTGACATTATGGAAGAAGCTGAAGAGCGAGAAAAACCGAAGCAGATGAGTTTATACACATAGTTGAATTGAGGAAAACAGAAGCTATACAGATGCAATCACGTCTCCGTAACACATAATAAGTAAAATAGGCGGGAGAAAGATGAAGAAGATACGACCGTACATGGGGTTTTGGAAGAAGACTGTAGAGAGTTGAGATAGTTTCGGAGTGTATTGTTTCTCACGACTCACGACTCACGACTTTCCTTAGCTTGAAGAAGAAGAGCATTTATTAGTGAGTTCAACATTGGCCCAAACTCGCAAAACGATGTCGTTTAAATATTTTTGAAATTCAAAAAGGCCACTTTATTTTATCATTTCCTCTCAATTCCCCCCGTATGTTTATTCTGGACTAACAAAACCAATCGACTAACTTATTCTCCACCTGGTGAAAGACATCAGTTTTTCGTTTTCGAAAAAGGAAATTTAGTGCCTCTTTTATTCAATAATTGTTTATGTAAGAGCAAAATGCTCGAATCTGATATTGAACAAGATTCAACCAAAACTAGTTTGGTCATAGAATACAAGGTGTTTTCATGATAAAGAATCAGAAAAGTTTGTTTATGCCTTGATAAAGCAAATCACAGAACAGGCATATCTAAAGCTTGTAACACATCCTTGAACTCAAAGTCATGAGTATGCTTATTGAACCGCTCTACGAGCTTGTACCGAGTGTCGTTCAAGTAAAACGACTGAGCTGTCTCCATGATCCATTTTGCCTCCTCGTCAGTGATTTTGCTTGTGAACACAACATCGCCTCTTATAAATACCAAGTCCTTTGTCTCTGAGAGCTCAGTGTAGAAGGTGCTCGTCAGGTAAGGAGCCGCTTGAGTTCCTCTTGCTTTGTAGTCTTCTAGACCAGTGAAAATCATGTGAGGCGCTTGAACTGCCACAATAAAAGAACCACTTACATAAGATCACAATCAAGTGAGCTCTTAGATTTCCTAACCGTTCACATAATTGTTCTGACTAATTGCTAATATGTTCTAGTTAAGATCAGTAGTTTGCTAGTTTTTGTCCTGACTAATTGCTAAAATCGCTAATTCAATTGAACTCCCTGATAAAAGCTACCACAAACCTTGAGCAAACATGGTAATGTAACCCTTTCCTCTCCACAATGGAATGACGAAGTATCGGCTGCAATTCCAACATCGAGTAAAAGAAGATCAAATCAAGCTCCACAACAAAGCTAAAAGAAACATGATTTTTATTAACAAGAACAAGGGTAATGATGTTATAACCACTCGGATGCTCGTTGCTCCAACAATCGATAAAGCTTAGCTTTCATCGTTATCCCAATGTGACCTCGTCCCAAGTGAAACTGACAAATGGAAAAATGTAGTAAGAACCAGCGAAAGCTAATTGAAAGATGCAAAATACATATAGTAAAGAAGATAAATTAAAGACGACTTCCAAGAGCAGAGAAGAGTTGTAGATTACATCGTCCCAGATCGAAGTGAGTTCTTCCGGAGTCTTAGACTTGGCTCTTTCCAAATCCATGATGGAATTCAACGGTTTTGGTTGCAACGGTGTAAACCCAGATGCGAACCTCGAATTTCTGACTGAACCAAGCGAAGCCCATTTGATGTGATTTCCCGGTAAAGCTTCAGGGAGCTTATTTCCGGCATCTCGTTGCCAAGAAGATGTGTAAATTTGTCTAGATGAGATACGGGAAAAGTAAGACGAAGAAGAAGATGATGAAGAGAGCTTATCGGTAGCAAGACTCGAAATAGAACCGAGGATTCTTCTCATTTTCATGGTGAGAATACAGTGAAATTCGAAGAAACTTTTCCAAGATATCAAGTTTTCATGAAATCTCAGAGGAATTTTGTCGAACAAATTGTATGATAATCCAATGCCTGAAATCCCAGTAACTCGTTAGTCGTTACATTGTTTTAGAACCCTAACCGCCGGACCAAACTGACCGGTCCGACCGGTCCAATCGGCCGGACCAGATTAAAAAAATTTTGTGTTATTGTCTGGACTAAAAATAATGGGCCGGTCTGGGTCCATATGTTCGATTACACCTGAGACCTGACTTTACAACAAAACCAATAATTTTTTCTTTAGGTCCATAATAAAACAAAAATAATAGATTAACGCTTGAATTTCACCAAGTTGTCTTATAATAATAGCGCTAGCTTCAATAACAAAATAAATATGATCCAATCAAAAGGTGTATTTGTTTTATGTATGTTAAGGATCCAATCACAATGTTGTTTAGTCAAAGCAGAATCTTTGCCACAATGTTTTGTTTCATTCGCCCGTGAGTGTTTGGAATCTTCTTTTCTAACATGGTCATGTGATTCTATCAATCTGCAGTCTCTCTACAACTGTACACCTTAGTAAATTTACATATTGACTCTTTTTCCTTTAAAGACTTAGGTCTATTATAGGTAAATTTCAAACAAAACTGACTAAAAAAAAAACGAAATTAGCAAATTAGTGTAATTTAAAAAGCAGTAGCTGAAATATTGACTAGAAACAAATAGCAAACTACACCTCAACACATTACTAATTATTTAAAAATTGTGTAACATTCACAGGGAACACCCATTATTACGCAATCCACTTGAGAAATCTACAAACTTTTCTTTCTCGCAAAATATCTATAAAGTTAAATAAGCCATAGTGGCTTCCACAATTTTTAGTAAATACACTTTTTTGAGTAGTACTACTATACTTTTTCCCCCAAACAAAAATTATCTCTGTTCTATATTCAGTTATGTTTGTCATTCATATGACCTTTGACTTAAAGCTTTTTTTTATCTGTCGTTGTCCAAACAGTACAAAAACTGTAAACTATTTATTAGTTTGTCGAGACTGTGGCAGTAACTCATCAAAACCCCACCACCATGCATGTCCTATCTCTCTCTTTATCCTCAATACTCTTTTTCCTCTGCCTCACATCAACCATTCCCATTTCTCCGGCGAAACACAAAGCTTCTCAGTCTCCGGCTCTCCACCGCCGAGAGCTTTCCACCGATTTCTACTCCAAGAAATGTCCTCAGCTTGAAAATCTCGTCGGTTCCATTACTTCTCAGCGGTTCAAAGAAGTTCCCATCTCAGCTCCAGCCACCATTCGCCTCTTCTTCCACGACTGCTTCGTTGAGGTCAATTTTTTTACCCAGAAATGATATCTTGCTTTCTCTTTTCTTACGCATTCCATTGCACGCAAAACGCGGCATTTTAGCATAATTAATAACTGGCATGGTCCAATTTTAATGTACCATTTCAATATACTGTGGTATTAATTATTGAAAAGTCAAAACAGCAAGGTGGTAAATAATCCCGACAAAACTTTCATCGGTTCGGTTTCTAAGGTAGCGCATCTTAGCAAATAAAAGTAGATATTCTGCGCTATTTAGCAACTATCTCAACAGAACAATTTTTGTCTACATACTCCATGTAGACATATCTCATGCTGTCATGCATATACAAACAAATAATTGATGATTATAAGAAGTTGGAATTTAAATTTGGAAGGGCTGTGATGGATCGATATTGATAGAAACAAAGAAAGGAAGCAAAGCTTTAGCAGAAAAAGAAGCAGAGGAGAATAAGGAATTGAGAGAAGAAGGGTTTGAGAGTATCATCAAGGCAAAGGCATTGGTCGAGTCTCATTGCCCTTCTCGTGTCTCTTGCTCTGATATTCTCGCCATCGCCGCTCGAGATTTTATCCACTTGGTAAATCCTCATTGACTTCATCTTGCTCGTTAAGACTTCTAAAAGCACTTGATGAGTTGAAAAGTGAGCAGTATATTAATCTATATTGGCTATTTGATTTCAAATAGGCAGGTGGACCCTACTATCAAGTGAAAAAAGGAAGATGGGACGGTAAAAGATCAACGGCTGCGAACGTCCCTCAAAACATACCTCGATCAAACTCCACCGTTGATCAACTCATCAAGCTCTTTGCGTCTAAAGGACTAACCGTAGAGGATCTCGTCGTTCTTTCTGGTTCTCACACCATCGGCTTCGCTCACTGTAAAAATTTCATTGCTCGTCTCTACAACTTCAAAGGCACCAAAAGACCCGACCCGACTCTCGACCCGAGATTACTAAAGGAGCTCCGGATGTCATGCCCTTATACCGGTGGAAGCACCAGCGTTTCCCTTCCCCTCGACACGACAACACCGTTTGTGTTCGACAATGGCTATTTTAAAGGATTAGGAGCCAACATGGGTGTTCTCGGGTCGGACCAAGCCTTGTTTGTTGACCCAAGGACGAAGCCCATTGCACTTGAGATGGCTAAAGATAAGCAGAGATTTCTCAAGGTATTCGCAAGCGCTATGGATAAGATGGGTTCCATTGGTGTCAAGAGAGGGAGAAAGCACGGGGAGATACGAACAGATTGTCGAGTCTTTTTATAATTTTGTTTTTATTGTGTTTATTCATTTATATTATTTTTTTGTTTTGTCTGCTTGTTTCTTGATCTTGATGTGTTCTGTGTCCTGTCCCATTTGTTAGAATGTTCTTCATTGTTTTGTGCATAGTACGTATAAAGTACGTATAATGTTCTTCATCTCTTAAACCCTGATTTAAACAATAGAATTCAAAAAGTGTTTACATGAAAAGGTTTATAACCACATCAAAAAGATCTGTTTAGAACCTTTTAAGCCAGAGTTGGAGTTTATGAGTCTGTCAAATCCTGCTACCTAGCTAGTTGATTCAATCCATCTTATATCTGTTTAGTTGCTTTCTGATCAAGCAAATATATAAATAGTACTCCTTCTGTTTCTTAAAGAGTGACATTCTATGTTTTTACACAAATTAATAAACAAAATAAAAAATTATTTATACCTCTAATAATTATGTGTAATGATTATTGTATACCACATAAATAAATTTTATTGAAGGTTAAAAATGAAAAAATAGTAAAAAGTTATATTGATATTCTAAAATGACACTCTTTGTGAAACAATTTTTTAAATCTCTAATGAAAATTTTTAAAAAATAGAGGGAGTAATCATTTTCTTGTTGCAATCACTTTCTTATGACGATTAGACTATAATTTCAAACCCACCGCCTCCAAAGAAAAGAATATTAAAACACTTTACAACTTTATCGTTACATATTTCTTGTATGGTAATCTTCACATTCACTCCCCAAGTAAAGTGTGAGTCGTTTCTTATTCTTTTCCTTTGGACTTCCAACAATATAATATACATGCAAGTATGTATTTGAGTCAAGTTTTTCACATGGAAAGAGCTGCATAGAGAAGCTGGTTCCAAGTATCCGGCAAGCCAGGAAGGCACCAGTGACTACAATCCGTTCCTCCATCGCCTCCATATGTAGATGGATGAGCATCTTTCCTCAGTTGAGACAGTGTTGTTATGTCGAGTAAATAAACCGGTGTTCTTATCGAGCTCAATACTCGAGACACAATGTTTGCTTGAGGAAGTGAACCACCTGGGTATGTTGAGCCGGTCAACGGCTCCATCTGCCCATTACAAGTCTTACTCGGCTCGTTCCATTCCCGTCCCCTATTAATCACCAAAGAAATTAGATATAATAATAATTCACCAAAAAAACCGCAGGTTCAACCTCATATATGTATGTATTTTTCTGATATGAACTTACATGTAGTGAGTGGGAGAAATGCCTTGGAAGAAAACTCTGGTTTGCGAAATATCAACATTTTGATCAACCCATTGACCCCAAGTGCTGAGTCCTTTGTTGAAAGCATCAAGACGGTCCATGTCTCTCTTCAATGTAGATCCATCTCTTATAAAATCCCACCTGATTTAACAACAACATTAGAAAGAATCCATGATGAATTTGGTTGACTGAACATGTCTTAATCCCAAGTTAGACATATATATAGATTATGCATATGGTGATGATAGCTTTAAGTGTAAGAATATGGTACAGACCCTTGGGACTGTGGTCCTTTGTGAAGCCACCAGTGCCAAGAATTGAAGATAAGAACGTCCATGTTTTTCCAAGCATCAGCACCATCTTCAATGGCTCCAAGGTTAAGCACACGCCCTATACTTTCTTTGGAGATGTCCACTAAATATGGTGTTCGGTATAGGTATAATGTGACGTTATATTCCTGTTTTTCATAAATTTAAAAAGTTTGAGAATAGTACTTGCTGCATACTAAAAGATTTACAGGGAAAACACATTTTACAAACGTTGAACTTCAATTTCTAAATAGTTTTAAGGATACTAATTCAGTAATTTTTTCAAAACAAAAACCTTATGAAATTCAGGAAAAAAATGAAGAAAACAAGTTAGTGTGATTTGTTGGTTGTCATTAGCTGTCAGGTCTCCTACTTCCTTTTTTCTGCTATGTTCTCTTCCTTTTGTTTCTTCCTTATTATATTGTTATATATATATATATATATATAAATAGTTAATTTATTTCTAATAACAATTCAAACAAGTATAAGAGAGATATTGCCAAAAACCTAAGTCAAAGCTTGAGACAACGAAAAACTGATATATGGTGGAGAATAAAATTAGTGAAGGTCCACAACGACTGACAGTGGCACATAGGTTTCATGGTTGATCTACTTTGGTTGTTTCCTTGATGGATAATTCTTTCATCAGGATATTTGATATTAAGCTTAACAAGTGTAGTAGCATAAATTATCTTTTTTTTTTAATCTTATTTTGTATAATACTATGTGATATAGAATTCTTTTTTTTCAAAATGTATATATAAAGAATACAAATCCCATTTAGGTGAACGAAATCATGATACCTTGGATGTCAAGCATTATCACAACACAACTTTACATTGAAAAACGAAACCAAAATTCGACAAGGCTTCCTTTAAAAAATAGCCCGTGACCAACTCGATTCTAGAAAATGACAAGTCGTCCTCGTGAATATGAATAATTAGATTTTGGTTTTATCTAAAGACACAAAACTTTATATTATAATAATAAAAGAGAGAAATGAGACCTGGAAAGTGAGAGAAGAGAGTGGGGTTCGCTTGAGAAAAGTGGCTTTGATGTTTGGAACCGACGAATGTATCATACATCCTAACGATTCCCACATATTTAGACTCAGTGAGTCACCAACGAACATCACTCGTTTCCCTCTATATCTCTTAAGAAATGCTGCTCCATCGAACCTTCATTTACATTTTTAGAACCATCATTATCATCGTGTCATGTGCTTCAATAGTTAAATGTATGTTGATGTTACATACCTTGGGATGGTGCATGAATCAGGCTGCCAAGAGTACTTGAGGAACTGAGTGTCTGGTCGACCAAATTTGAGACAGTCGAACTCACCGTCGATGAAAGGACACGTGGAGGAATCGTAGAGAGGGTAAGAAGCATCGGAAATCCATCTCCCTTGGAACAAGTTACAACCACTCGTCTGCTTCTTCCCTCTCAACATCGCTTTTCCTCCTCCTTCTCTTGCCGCGGCGGCCAAAGCCGTTCTGTTGCGGTGGCTCACATGTCGTCTTTTGTCGGAAGCCAAGGCCTGGTTGGCTCTGGACAAAACAGTGAGTATGAGAAGTGAAAGAAGGAAAAGAGAGATGAGTTTGAAACCCATCTTTCAAAAGAAAAAGATTGTGTGTGTTTTTTTTCTTTCTTTTTTTTCTTGAAGAATTTTTGTTGTAGATTCGGGTTTATATACTCACACGTATATACTTATGTATATACATAGTTTTTATAAAGTAGTGTGAAGAGATTCTTGGGTGCAGATTTGGCTTTAAATATTTTAATTTTAATTTTTTGTGCAAATTACTTTCTCTTGGCTTTATACGGTTTCAACTTTAAGATTAACAAAAAATCAATCAATTTATTAGGAAATTAACGAATATTTAAGCTGTCAACTCGGTTACAAATTATTGTTTAGCTACATTATGGTCTATTGAATATATGGGTTATATTTCGATAGGATTAGATGCTAATTAAGTTTTTTAGCTGCTTTATTATTCACTAATATCTTGTATATAAACACTGTAACGACCTCTTTTTACAGTAACTGAGAATACAAACTCATTTAGCTCTCTCTGTTAATATAGTATCAGAGCAAGGATTAGCTAAGTTTCCGCCATTTTTTGTTTCTCACATAAACTTGATGAACCAGCTATGAAATCTTCATATTCTTAGTTATTCTTCATCACCTTCATCGTGATTTGCTGTTCAATACTTTCTTCTTAATTCTTTTCTAGTTTTTTTCTTGATTCTTCTACAAATTCTTCGCTCTTTGACCTCGATTCGTGATTGATTTCTTTTCTATCCTTACAATCGCACGAATGTCACCGTCGATTCTTGTATTCACAACTGGATATGGCTTCCATTTCTTAAAATCCGACAGCAATTCCTAATTCTTCGCAATCTTCATCAGATTTTTATGAAAATCCATATTTTCTACATGCTTCTGATCATGCCGGTCTCATTCTTGTTTCTGATAGGCTCAATACGGGATCTGAATTTCATTCTTGGAGACGCTCCATCTGTATGGCTCTCAACGTCCGGAATAAGCTTAGCTTCATTGACGGAACGATTCCTCAGCCTCCTCTGGACAATCGCGATTCAGGTTCTTGGTCTCGTTGTAACGACATGGTTGCAACATGGCTTCTCAACTCTGTATCCAAGAAAATAGGTCAGAGTCTTCTTTTTCTTTCTACTGTAGAAGCTATCTAGAAAAGCATCTTAACTCGTTTTAAACAAGATGATGCACCTAGAGTTTTTGAGATTGAACAACGGTTAGGTTCTATACAACAAGGTTTGATGGATGTTAGTTCTTATTATACAGAATTAGTAACTCTCTGGGAAGAACATAAGAACTATGTAGATCTGCCTGTTTGCACTTGTGGTAAGTGTGAGTGTAATGCTGCTAGTTTATGGGAAAAATTGCAGCAACGTAGTAGAGTAACGAAGTTCTTGATGGGATTAAATGAAGTTTTTGAACCAACTCGGAGACATATCCTAATGTTGAAACCAATTCCTACCATTGAAGATGTGTTCAATATGGTTGCACAGGATGAGAGACAAAAGTCCATACGACCTTCAGTTCATTTGGAAAATGTGGCTTTTCAGACTGAACCTGCTAATGTTGCGTATAATTTTGATACTCAGAACTGTGGTTCACAATATAATGGTTTCGTTGAGAATGTTGCCAATGTTGTTCAGTATAAGAATCGGAATCAGTCAAGACCTGTTTGCACTCATTGTGGAAGGACTGGACACACTATTCAGAAGTGTTATAAACTCCATGGTTATCCTCCTGGTCATAAACTCCATCAACAACAGCATAATACTCAGTTCAATGTCTCTGCTCCTAAGAACATTGCAGTAGCAAATGCAGTTACTGAATCAAATGGTCTGCTTCCTACACCTACTACGAATACTCTTAGTCTTGACCTGACTCGCTCTACCCAAGATCAAGTTCAATTTCTGATTCGACAACTCAACACTCATGTCAAAGCTCCAGAGACGAATTCTGCCTTTCCCACTGCTCAAATTACAGAAAATGGTGCCATGGCTTCTAAATCTTCATCTGGTACTGTTTCTTATTCTTGTCTTAAAGACATAAACATTCCATTTCCATCTTCTAGTCTTCGTTTTGAAAACCAAATTCTCACCTTCCAACATCATTGTCTCAGTTCTCTTTCTTCATCTCTTCCTGACGGTTCTTGGATGATAGACAGTGGAGCAACAAGTAATGTTTGTTCTGATCTTGCATTGTTTAGTGCAATCTTTCCAGTTTCTGGAGTTACAGTCTCGCTTCCTAATGGCACTAGAGTCCCTATCACACATACTGGCACAGTTAATCTTTCAGAAACATTAATTCTATATGATGTGTTACATGTGCCCACTTTTAGATATAATCTTCTTAGTGTGCATACTCTGTTAAATGATTCACAATGCTCTGCTTATTTTTATCCTGAATTCTGTTTTTTACAGGACCATATTCGGGACTTGATGATTGGTAAAGGCTTGCATTCTCATGGTCTTTACATCCTTGAACCTGCTGCTATGCATTCTGTGAATTTCTGTGGATCCTTGTGGGCTGATATAGATCTGTGGCATCAACGCCTAGGACATCCTTCATCTATCAAGTTACAGCACATATCTAGCTTTTTACCTATTATAAAATCGAGTCATTTCACTTGTTCTATATGTCCTCTTGCTAAACAGAAAAGATTACTTTATATCAAATAATCATCTGTCAGAATCTGCCTTTGATTTGATTCATATAGATATATGGGGCCCCTTCTCTGTTGAATCAATTGAAGGTTTTAGATATTTTTTGACTATTGTAGACGATTGTACTTACTTGGGTTTATATGGTGAGGAATAAAAGTGATGTTGTTTTAATCTTTCCTGATTTCATTCAATATATTGCAACTCAATATAAAGCTGTCATTAAGAAAATTAGAAGTGATAATGCTCCTGAACTTGCCTTCACTCGTTTATTGCAAACTCATGGTATTGTTCATCAATTTTCTTGTGCTTATACCCCTCAACAAAATTCTGTTGTTGAAAGAAAGCATCAACACTTACTCAATGTTGCTCGTGCTCTTCTTTTTCAGTATAATCTTCCAATTGTTTATTGGAGTGACTGTGCTTTAACTGCAGTGTTTCTTATAAATAGAACACCTTCTTTATTACTGAATAAGAAATCTCCTTATGAAGTGTTCTTTGATAAAAAGCATGATTACTCTTTTCTTAGATCATTTGGATGCTTATGTTATGCTTCAACGTTATCTAAAGATCGTAACAAATTCAGTCCCAGAGCTGACAAATGTGTTTTCTTAGGCTATCATTCTGGTTTTAAAGAATATAAGGTTCTGAATTTTGAAACTAATGAGATCTCTATAACTAGAAACATTGTTTTTCATGAATCTGTGTTTCCTTTTAAAGAAGTTTCTCATTCTGATAATTGCACTGATTTGTTCAGTCATTCTATTTTTCCTGTTTCGATTCCTGTTGCTATTGATACTGTTGATTTGCATCCTGCTGAACCGGATTTATCTCATACTTCACATCAAATTCCTGTATCTGCATCATATATTCCAGTTTTAGGAAATCAGTTACCTGTACCTATATCATCTTTACAAAACTCTAGTGTCACCACTACTTCACTGATGACTATAACTACAGAAACAGTAAATGATTGTCTTCAGAATGCAAGACCAAGACGGCATGCTAAGACTCCGGCTTATTTGTCCGATTATCATTGTTCTTTACTCATTTCTTCTCATTTTCTGATTCTTCTATTCCCTTTCCTATTTCTTCTGTTCTCACTTACTCAAAATTAAAAGATCCCTATCAGTCCTTTGTTCTTGCTTGCTCTTTAGAAACAGAACCACACAATTTTCAAGAAGCTATGGCTCATCCTCACTTCCCTAAGGCTATGGATGTGGAGATTTCTGCTCTGGAACAGCTTGGAACATGGACTGTTGAGTCTCTTCCAACGGGTAAACATGTGATCGGTTCTAAGTGGGTTTATACTATTAAGTATAATGCAGATGGAACAATAGACAAGTATAAAGCCATATTAGTTGCTAAAGGCTATTTCCAACAAGAAGGGATTGATTACATTGAAACATTCTCTCCTGTTGCTAAGATGACCAGTGTGAAGTTACTTCTTGGATTAGCTTCTTCTCTTAATTGGACTCTTACTCAAATGGATGTATCTAATGCTTTTCTACACGGAGACCTTGAAGAAGAGATTTTCATGAGCTTACCATAGGGTTATACTCTAACTACAGGGACATTACCTCCTAATCCGGTTTGTCGATTACACAAGTCGTTATATGGCTTAAAACAAGCATCACGAAGTGGTACCAATGTTTTTCTCGGGTTGTTCTCTCTGCTGGTTATATTCAAAGTCCTGCTGACAATACTCTCTTTGTCAAACAGACAGGTTCAACCTTTGTTGCTCTTCTTGTTTATGTCGGTGACATAATGATAGCTTCCAATGATTATATAGAACTTCTGTCTCTCAAAGACACATTGCACAAGGCTTTCAAGATAAAGGATATGGGATCACCTAAGTTCTTTTTAGGACTTAAAATAGCTCGTAATGCTTCAGGGATATCCATTTGCCAGAGGAAATATGCATTAGATATTTTGGCTACTACTGGAATGTTGGCTTGTAAACCATTGTCTGTTCCTATGGATCCTAAGAACAAGCTTAGTAAAGATTCAGGAACTCTATTAGAAGATGCAAGACCTTATAGAGAACTTATTGGCAGACTTCTTTATCTTACCATCACTCGAGTTGATATAACATACGCTGTTCACACATTGAGCCAGTTTTTGTCTCAACCTACAGATCTTCATCTTCAGGCTGCATATTATGTACTTCGCCATATCAAATCCAATCCAGGACAGGGGATTTTTTATGCATCTGATTCAGCTCTTTGTCTCAATGCTTTCTGTGACGCTGACTGGGCTACTTGCTCTGATTCAAGGAGATCAATCACTGGTTTCTGTGTTTATCTTGGTAAATCGTTGATCAGTTGGAAATGTAAGAAGCAGCAAACAGTGAGTAGAAGTAGTACTGAAGCAGAATATCGCAGCATGGCTCTTACAACATGTGAACTTTTATGGCTTAATCAATTACTTCGAGATCTGCAGATTCAAACCATTTCTCCTGCCAAGTTGTTTTGTGATAACAAGTCTGCAATGCACATAGCAACTAATCATGTCTTCCATGAGAGGACCAAACACATCGAAATAGACTGCCACACTGTTAGAGATCAAGTGAAGAATGGTTCCTTAATGTTGTTTCATGTTTCTTCAGGGAATCAACATGCTGATATCTTGATAAAAGCTTTTCACTCGGGACCCTTTCATTCTTTGCTTCAACAAATGTCTATTTCAAGCCTCTTTCAACCTGATCCGATTTTTGTTTCAGAGGTTTGAGGGGGGTGTATTGAATATATGGGTTATATTTCAATAGGATTAGATGCTAATTAAGTTTTTTAGCTGCTTTATTATTCACTAATATCTTGTATATAAACACTATAACGACCTCTTTTTACAGTAACTGAGAATACAAACTCATTTAGCTCTCTCTGTTAATATGGTCTAATTATTTTACTACTCAACTTAATGGTTGTAGAAACCGGTTATCAATTGAATTGTGTGTATAAGAATTGTGCAATAATAATGTCTCTTATTGTCCTTGTGATCATTTATATCATATGTACATAGTTGTTGCTTAGTTGGTACTTGGTACATACATATATGTACCGGTTTGTGTGGGCTTTTTATGGTACGATTAAAACCGGCTTTTTGTGCGTTGACAATGAGCAACAAATTCTACATTTTTTTGGGATTTACCATTGCAATTGTATTTCATCATTTAGGAAACTGTCTTAATGATTTTTAACTCCCTTTTTAGATATTTTTTTCCTTAAATTTTCAATTTCTACTGGACTTTAATTTCAAAGAATTGCATAGTATTGTGTAGTATCGTCTGGATTTTGGAGGTTAGGTTACGAGTGAGACATTTTAAAATTAATTGTTAAGATAAAACTCATCAATTTGTATATATAGATTGAAGATTCATATTAATGTCTACATGCATAACGTTAGGACTTTTTAACGGAACCGTAAAAGCAAACGATAAGTAGAGAGGTGTTTCACTACAAAGATTTTGATCAAATATGAGGATTATTTTCACTAAAATATAACAATTAAGTTTAGAAGGTTTTCACTGAACTGGTTTTAAACAATATTGAAGGACTTTCTTTTCACTAAAATGACCAAAGTCGAAAGATTATACACCAAAACAAATACTCAAGAACGTTTTCCCTGAAATAGTTTTAATTAAATTATAATTCGCTGCTAAAATACAGTACTAAATATTCCATAACCACAAGGGTACCGCATAGTTTATATCTGCAAATTAAATATGAGACATTCTAGCAGAAAAACAAGCTAAAGAATAGGTAAGAAACAAATTGTTGGCCTGAACATAAGCAATGAACTATATACCACGTTACTTGTGTTGCAATGGTTTTGTGGCATAAAAAGTGGCGATTATTAATAAATTGTAAACGATAAATAACGTTAAATAGTAAAATACACTGTATAATCGCACCAGGTAATTAGAAAAAAAAAACAACAAATGTATCCTAAAATAGGAAAAAAATTAGTTTTATTCTTCCTTCTTTTTAATAACTTCATTTTATCAATTATGACTATAAAGATATTCGATTATTTTTTTTTTGTCAACAAGCAACTTTAAATCGATAAAGCTTGATTTATAGCATAAATTCTCAATTGTACACTATAAGCACTACAAGAAAACATAAGTTTTACAACACCATATATCGTCCCTAATTCGTTGTAAAGCCCTTTTACAACGAATTAGGGACGAACCTGTTTTCGTCCCTACTAGATCGTCGTAAAGCGAATTTCGTTGTAAGTTCATTGTAAAGTTACCAACACACATATTTCGTTGTAACTTCGTTGTGAAGCGCACGTTATAAAAATGTTGTAAAATTTTACGCGCGTTGTAAACTCGTTGTAATATAAAATGATATAAAAGCGTTGTAAACGTAGCAATGAATTAACACCGGACGTTTTACAACAAAATTACAACTCACCTGTTTAGCATCAAATTAGAGACTCTCAGTTTTACAACGAATTTGGGACGAAAACATTTACAACATTTTAGCAATGCTTGCTTTACAACGTAGTAGGGACAAAAAAATTACAACGTTTTCGAGACGTAAAATTTACAACAATTTAGAGACGTAATTAACAACGTATTAGGGACGTATTTTACCAATGAATTAGGGACGAAACCAAAATTTTAGAAATAAAATTTAATTTTTGATTATATAATCTTAATTATTTTGACTTTAATGATTTTTTTAAAAAAATTAAAATTTTAATTTTATAATAATTATTTATTTAATACTAAATAAGTTTTTACAAAAATATTACAAATACAATATCAAGGTACTATTTCGTTATACAAATCAGCATTACGGGCATCTTGCTCCTCAGCCATTCGTTGGTTTAAATCGACATCCTCCTGCCGCTGGGTAGGAACCTGGATTCCGAGTGCTCTACGTCTTGCCCCCAATGCCGCAAGCTAATGTGGATTGCCCGCTCACAAAATATCAAACATAGACTTCATATCTGCAAACTGCTGAGCCATCTCCTGTCCATTTTCTGCCTGCGATTGCTCTAGTTGTGTTACTCTGTTTTGCGAAGCGGTCAGCTGAGACCGAAGAGAGTTATCCCCTATCCAAGTAGAAGTGACTTGTGGGATATCTTGTACGGATCCAACTCCAAGAATCCGTCCTTTCTTCCTCAGAGCAATTTGGTGAAAACGTTAAACATGTTAGTAAAAATTAAATTAGCAAAAATTAAATACTGAAATCACGTACTTAATTTCTAAATATCGATACCTGTTTATAAATGGAGTCTACTTCAGAAGTGGTCAATTCCATAGGAGTACCATCAACACTTTCGTCGGAAAGATGAGTTTGACGCTCGTGCACAACAGCTTCGACATCGGTGTGTAGCTTCTCTGATCGAGCATCGACAAAAAGACCGGACTTGTTCCTATGAGTCCGCTCGAACAATTTCGGAAGAGAAAGAACATGTCCTGTCTCTTCAGCCTAAAAATTATAAAATTTAATTAGTTAAAGATATTAGTAATTAAAAAATAAATAAACTAAATATTTTAATTATAAATAAAACAATTTACCATCTGTAGAGCGACTCCGCCAAAAGAGTCTTTCCAGCAGTGTGAGGCATAGCAAGTGACAAACCATCTGGACCAAGAGTGTTCCGAAAAGCAGAACACTGAGCAGATTTCTTGACGAAATTGGGGTCTACCCAATAACGCTTCAACCCCTCCCAAACTGCGACTATCATAAAAGTAGGTTTGCCATCATCTCCTTTCAACTCCCAATATGTTTTCCAGTCAGAGACAGTGTTACCAAGCCGCTTCATGGCTTTTTTGTTGAATTCTTTCTTCACGGTCTCATTGATGGAAATGTCTCAGTTCCAACGTTGCTGTTAAAAAAAAACTCAGTAATTAAAATATTAATTAAATAAAAATAAGTAATTAAAATTTAAGTTTTTATCATTACCGCAAAAATCTTGAACCACGTTACACGAATATAATGTGGTGTCGATTTCAATTTAGGAGTCAGCTCGACAAAAAAAGTTTTCATGCATTCTGTAATGTTTTGCCCCACTTTGCTATCGACACCAAACCTAAATTTTATATAACAATTGTGATTAGTAAATATATAATTTTAATTATAAAATTTAAAATTTAATTGATTAAATTAAAATCCTTATATACCGTATTGAAATGTTTCAACGCCTTAGCATCTCAAGGATGATTAATCTCACCATCCATCTGTGAATGCTCTGCATGCCATCGCATTGCAGCTGCTGTCCTTTCAGACTGATACAATCTCTTCAACCTGTCTGTTATTGGTAAGTACCACATACGCTGATACAGTACCTTCTTTCGCCCACTCCCTTGTGGCTTATATCTCGGCTTCTTACAGAATCGACATTTTTGTAACTGATCATCATCTTTCCAATAGATTATACAATTATCGATGCAAATATCTATTGTCTCAGAAGGCAAACCAAGACTAAACACCAATTTTTGAATCTCGTAATATGATTCAGCAGACACATTATCTTCTGGCAAATACTCTTTGAATAAGTCAGTCCACATATTCATGCATGTTTCAGATAAATTACAATCTGTTTTAATGCTCATCATCCTAGCTGCTAGTGACAATTTAGACAGACCTTCTCTACATCCCTCGTAGAATTGCTGGTTTGTAGTGTCTAAGATGTCATAAAACCTTTTTGCATCTAAGTTTGGTGCCTCACTAACTTCTGGTTCTGTATTGGTTTCCTAAAATGCATCTGTGACCATCTCATGCATCATATCATGCTCTACAACACCATGAACCTCATTTTAATTACCAACATTATGCAAATTAATCGATCCATCTACATTACCTCCGACATTATTATATTACTACTACTTGCTTCATCATTTCCACCAGCACTATAACCTTCCCCATGGTGATACCAGATATAATAATGTGGTGTAAACCCTCTATTTAATAAATGATTCCAAACAGTATCTACTCGAGCAAATTTTGTATTTTTGCACTTCCGACAAGGACAGAACATCTTACCCAATTCAACCGTGATTTCGACTTGACTGGCTTGGTACATGAATATTTCAACCCCGTTCATATACTCTTTTATCATGTTTCCAGCACCATCTCTATGCATATACATCCACTTCCGTTGCTTGTATATATCCCCACCAAAAGACATTTTTCTAGTTTTTTTCTAAAAGTTTTTTTTCATAAAAAGTTTTTTTTTGTGTGTGTTGTGTTGTGTTGTATTGTGCTGTGAATCATGAAGAGAGGCCATCACCTTATATAGGCAAAAATTAACAACGATTTTACAACATTAATCAAATACAAGTATATTACAACATCTCTAATGTCGTAAAAGCATTGTAAAATAAAGACCTTTTTACAACTAAAACAATATTTGGAGACGTTTTTACAACATCATTTAAATTTTTTTTTCAAAACCAATTTCCAAACACCGAGAACGGGTTTACTTAATTTCTAAAATTGTCTCTAAGTCGTTGTAAACTGGTTTCGTTGTAAAGGTGTTGCTAACTTGGGACGTTTTTACAACGAAATTGATTTCGTTGTAAAGACGTTGCTAACTTGGGACGTTTTTACAAAGAAATTTCTCTGACACGCCAAAATGTTGTCAATTCGTTGTAAAATAGCTACCTTTTTACAACGAAAATTTTCATTGTAAATTTACAACCACTTTACAACGTTCAGACATTTTGTTGTAAAGGAGTTGGCAATACGTCTCTAGTTTACGACATCCCAATTTTGTTATAAAATGGCATTGCTAATTTAATGTTTTCTTGTAGTGAAGAAATATGTTTATTTTTACCTCACGATTAACGCTATCATACATAGTACATAGCTCATTCGTAAACGCTATGTCTTCGAGAGCTATAATAGGGTCCATGTATATTATAGCGTTTTCTGGTGGTACTATCATATGCTATTTTATAATAGCGTTTTGTATTTGATGTTACTAACTGTATTATAACACTTGTTTAATGCTATTTAATATTTTACTGTAGCATTTTTCCGATGTTCTAATATTTATTTTCATAACATTAGTTACTTGCTGTAATGTCTAGAATTATGACAATTATTATGAGCTATGATTTAGTTTGTATTCCTCATGGTTCTATCGAGGTATGAATTTGTTTGTGCTGTTTTAATTTGACAATTAATATCTAATGCATTAAGATTGAGCAAAATACCAAATAAGAAACAACTTCATATATATTGACCAAAAGATCACTAATCCATACATGTTTTTTTCCAAAAGACCATTACATCAAAAGTCATCCAAACCATACATGCTAGTCAACAACATCTTTCTAATAAAATATGTTTCATGCTTTCCAGACAACAACATCATACAACATAAGTCAATAGATAATCACCTTGTCCTTTGGCCATGCTATAGTTGTACCTAAAGCATCTGTCATGTACTCTATCTCAGAACAAGGCCTCCAAATTGCTGCATCAGTGACTTTCACCACATCTACTCAAACCTTAACAACATTTGGTCCAAGTAGAACGAAATAGACCTTATGTTTTGGATCATCTGAAGCCCAACGTCCCTATGTAACTACTCTCTGTTTCCCACTAATATTCATGAGTTTTCACCTTTGATTTGCTTCTTTCTTTCTACGGTGCAAACATATATTATATGTTAATGACAACGAGTGAACAACTTGAATAAATCATACAAAGGAATATAAACATATATTATCGGAGAGCTTCGAACGGTGATGATGGTAACACCTTTTTTGCCTTCTTGACAGGTGATGGTGGTGTTGTTGCAGCTTTCTCGACCTGTGATGATGTTCTTTCTAATTTCTGCATTTTGTGTTGAGACTGTGAGCTTTTACGTGGAGAGTGTGGGTTTCCAAACAAAACAGATGTGGCTGGCCATGCTACAAATTCCTTGAAACAGTCTTCCAGTCTGCTAACTTCTATTGTAAGTCTCCATAGAAAAGTCTCAGGTTCTATTACAGCATCAATGAATACCTTCACTATATTCGGACCTAATGGGAGTCCATTAACCATTGATTTCGGATCTTGTGCACGCCAACGCCCTTCTTCAACAATAACTTCTTTGTCCCCACTCCAATCCAGTAGTTTGCATTTATTAGTATTGTCTTGTCCCTATACAATATCACCAAATAGTTATTCATCAAAATTTAAACTATGAGCAACTTATTAATGCCATCTGAAAATACCTACCATATGTGTTATTTCCTCATACTCGGACATCACATCCAAGAGATTGCAGTTTTTTGAAGGTCATGCAATAATTTGGCCCATAGCTTGTTCGATACAGGACATATTGGTTGCAGGTCTCCATAAGAATGCTTCTGGTTTTGTAGCAGCTTCCACTAATATCTTAACTGCATTAGGGCCTAAAGGAATATCATTGACAAAGTCTTGAGGATCAGAAGACAAAAGACGTCCTTCAACAACTCCTTCATTCGAACCACACCAGACAACAACCAAACACCTTGGGTGTGATCGTCTGTTTACACTCTATAAAATAAAGCCTGAAAGTGAACATTATGTGAGCATTATGTGCTGTTTCCAGGCTGATTTGGTCCTGGAATCAACAATGTGAGCATTATGTTATCTTCAGTCATACATAAATGCGGAGGCAAGTTATAGTTCACCATCAGAACAGGCCAAACACTATACCTATTTTTCTTTATAGTAAAGGGATTAAAACCATCTGTAGAAAGACCGAGTCTGATATTCCTTGGTTCAACAGCAAATTCTTGATACTTGGCATCCATTTGAGCCTAGGTCGAAGAATCTATAGGATGATGCATTTTCCCATCGCTACTTTTATTGCTAAAATGCCATCTTAATTCCTTAGCCTTTTCCTCAGATCTAAACATTCTTTTCAGCCTTGGAATTATGGGAAAATATCTTAAAACCTTCTGTGGCACACCCTACTTTACTACCCCCGTGTGTGCATTACTTTTCCATCTTGAAGCACTATATTTTGGACATTTATCTAGCTTTTGGTATTTCTTCCGAAACAAGCAGCAGTCATTGATGCAAGCGTGGATCTTTCGGTAGCCCATATCAAATGACTTTAAGAACTTCTTCACATCATACAAAGACGTGTGCAATACATTATCTTCTGGTAACATCTCCGACAATGTCTCAAGAAGATCATTGAAGCTTTTATCAGACCAACCATTCTGTGTTTTTAATCTAAACAAAGAGATAATTGCTGACAGCTTGCTATGAGATACACAACTAGGGTATAAAGGAGTCTCCGCATCAGCTATTTTTGCGAGAAACTCATCCTCTAACTGATCTAAACCCTCAACAATTTCAACTTTCTTTTCAATGTCTTCATCTAAATATTCAACTGCTTGAAATAACCCACAAATCTCTTCATTCCACTTACTTGATTTATCAAAAGTATCACTATTATTGTGGTTTACATCACCATGATGATTCTAATTCTTCTGTAACTTATATGATTCATCCATACCCCTAGTTACTAGATTATCAACTACAATAGACGCTGAATGACGATCTAGGTTTCTATAGTCAATGCATGGACCGACTATCTCAATGTCTAAACCAGTTGAAACTAACCAAACAAAAGTCCATGCACCCCTCTCATAAGCAAGATCAACTCTAAAATTTGGTTTAAGAATAAGAAAACACACAAACAAACAAACAAAACATGTCTTAAATACTATAATTCTAAACTGAAAAGACCTATATGTAATCAATTCATATCTGCTAAGATGAACTCAATCCTTGTGCAGCATTATATGAACTTATCTTTATTAATTTAACAATATTCAGTTCTATCAAATTACTAAAACTGTAGACACTAAATAATTTAAAAAATGAGAGAAACACCATAGAAGAGTAAACTAGAGAATCACAACAGAACAAACTATGAACAAACTCATTTTTCAAACTCAATAAACAAATTAAAAGCAGAAATCAGAACATATAACATTCACATAAGAAAGTGATTGTTGTATCATAGTCATAAAAGTTCAATTAGCTGTGAAGACTTCAAACTAAGTTCAATTAACAGATCAACAATTCTAGTTTTACAAATTTTACAAACTCGTTTTACAACAATGAACTAAACTCGGTTATACAAACTAAATTTTACAAACTCGTTTTCAAACTTGTTTTCAAATTCGTTTTACAATAATGAATTAACATTTTTCAAACTAAGTTTTACAAACTTTGTAGTAGATCAGTTTTACAAACAAAGATTTTCAAACTAAGTTTTTTCAAACACAATTAAAAGTAGATATCAGACTCTATTTTCTTATCAACTCGTTTTACAAACTCACCAAATCAAAAGCAGAGATCAGACACAATAAACACTATAAAGAAATTGAGTAACATAAAATACAGAACTCTTAAAGAAATTGAGTAACACAAAGCAAATCTAAAGCAGAAATCAAAATCGAAAACAAGACAGATTATTTGGCGTTTGAAATCGAAAACTTACAGTATGAAATTTTCTTCAAACAGATAGCTAATGCTTTGTCGTCAATCACCCAATCTTGTTAACCTCACAAAATAAGAACAAAGTCAAAAATCAACTTGAGTAATCGAAAATTTGATATTGGAACTGAAATCTAACAAAACCTAATCAATAATCGATAAAAACCAAACAAAACCTAACAACTTGAGTAATGGATAATCAATTTGTGAAACTAACCTTCTCCCACCGAGCAAAATTGCCTAAATCACTATGAGTTGAGGAAGAGAGCAACATGTATAGAGGAAAGAATCGAAGAGAGGAGAGAATGTGAGAGAGAATCAAGGAGAAATTTGGGAAAATTTGATTTGGAAAAATTTGAGAAAGTTAGGGTTTAGAAAAAGAGGGAAAACGAGAGAGACCCAAAATTTTAGCAAAAAATATGTTAAGTGTCGAATTAGTTCCCTCCGCTAGTGATTTATTTTGCTGCTCTGCTATTAATATGGATAGCGTGAGTAAAGCGCTATTATATAGATACCAAAATTTATAAAACTTTAATGATAGCATTTGTATAAAATACGTTATAACAATGTGCTATCAATGCTTAAATTTGTTATAGTGGTAGTTGGATGGGATTCAAACTCACTATTTATGGCGTGTTCTTTTACTAATCGCTCAACAATAAAAAAAATATAACAAAAAGTAAGTATAATTATGTGAGGGAAACTTTAAAAGTAATCGATGCATCACTTCAAGACGACAACAACGGCATCCTTACCGTCGCCATATTTCTCAGCGGCACCATCACCGGTAGCTTTTTGATCGCAGCGTCTAACTTTGTTTGTTAACAATTATGGGTCCCATCTAATATATTATCGTTTTAATGTAAATACTTAATCGCTCATGGTGTTGCAGCAAGACAGTATAGAACAGGCACTTAATACATAGCTACATCAGAACCAAACTAATTGTGTCATTTGTTTCTTGACATATTCAACTATTTTGATTAGTCAAATTATTTTTGAGGTTGCTTGATTAATTTGAACTAAAGTTAACGAAATCGAATGACTCGAAGATACCTTTTTTGTTTTTGTCTGTATGGTTTTTTTGTGACTTTTCCTCATTTAAAAAATGCATAATGCCTTAAATACAGAAGAATAATGATATGTTTTGGTAAAAGTTAAACGATTTGTAGACCTTCTTGAGGGGATGTGCAGCTTTAGTGGCCTGTAACGTCGACAGTGCCCATCACGGCACACTAATGATATTAATAGAGATCATGATAAAATCAGGAAAAAAAAAATCCTATTTGTTTATTTATAGTAGTAATTAATTATCTCCACATGGAAATCACATTAGTTCCAATATGTGTAATTACGTAATAATAATAAGGGAAAGCAGAAAAAAGTAATTGTTGAAGTTATAAAAATGATGATGGTGTGCCAAGAGTAGTCCAGTTGGCTTGCCCTTGATTTAGCTAGGCATGAGATGGTGGGTTCAAATCTCATCCTATTCTTTTTGGAGAACTTAAGCTATAGATCGGGTCTTGTTGTCGATCCAATAGTTACCTGTTGACAAAAAAAAATGATGATGGTGTATATTCGTGGCGTTCCCGTGAATGAATCGAAGGTGTTAGTGGGACATTCTATTGCTAAACTTGTCACGGGAGACATCTTAAATCATTCTCCATCTATTTCACATGCTTCTACGCCAACTACTCTTTTCTTTCTTTTAATCGATTTTTAATATATTATTTTGAAAATTATTGTTTTTGTAACATATGGACAGCATTTTATAGGTAACATTGGCTATAAATTAATCGGTTGTGTTTTGTTGATTAGTGTTTTAATAATAGAGAGTGATTTGGGAATATTTTCACAGAAGTACGATCACATGTAAAGGAAGAAATCTATGTCACGTTACCATTTGATTTCTACGTTTTGGATGATTAAACTTAACCACTAAAAGCAACCAAACATAAATGACCAAAAACATAATTAAGGTTTGACTTATAATTGGCGTAATCTAAAGGAAATCTTGATGTTATTGGGATGAGTTTCAATAATTGCACGAGTTTATGACGGGACTTTGATGAAATTCAATATTTGGACGAGTGTGCGATGGGACTTTGATGGTGAATCGTTACTATGGAGCATTTGATCAGTTTTATAAGTTTTTATTTGTAGTTTATATGTGTTGGTTTGTGATTTCCATAACTTTGATACTAAATATTTTCCTGATTTCTAAACTAATTAACAAACATTTGTAGTTAATCAAACGACAAGAATAAATAGCTAGAGAGAAAAATTAGAAGCATAGATGCATAATATCTTCTGGCTATTGGAAGAACATGATGAACCAATAACCATTAGGTCATTCATGTTGTCTTTGTCACATATATCCTATATATTATGTAGTAATGCATATACAATAATAGTTTTTTCATTTAAGAGACTATATATATATATATATATATATTTCAACAAAACAAAAAGAAAATCACTTTAAAAGTAAATTTCTTCTGATGATGGTGTTCGAAATAATTGAAATTATTAACATTCATATCCTAACAGTGATGAAAATAAAATAATCACGAATAAATAAAACCAGGGATCATATATTTTATGTTTGTCCATTTAATTTTACCATCTGGATGGCTCTTTGTTCTGGTCTTCTCAGTTCTGCTATCAATCCTGATTGGGTTGACACCATCATTTCGTTGTTATCCTCTTCACTTGCTCCTATGGATCGGGTTTTGATGAAAATGGTCTTTCAAACTTCCAACTACTATATATGGAGAGAAAGGAACAATAGGGAGTTTTCTTCCTCTTCTACTCTTATTTCTCTTATTAATAAAGTGATTAGGAATCGTATTTCTTCTCTAGCTTATAAATTTCTTCATAGGTTTGAAGGTTTATTACGACGTTGGTTTGAGGTTAGATTATCCTCTTGATTCTTTATTTTTTTCAGTTTCTTAAACTGCTTGTCTCATGTATATAACTCCATTTATACTCTTTTTGATGAATAATAATATTTACATTTCATATAAAAAAATTCACTCCCAGCTAACTTGTTTTCTACTATTTGTTCTTTAGGGACGTGTACGTTTTCTGGTTTCAAATAGTCACATTCGTTAGATAGTTTTTTTTTCCGTTAATTCACATTCGTTAGATAGTTTATTTAAAGTATTATGTGTTTCTATTTTTTGAGCTTAGCTTTGGGGAATATCCTGGTTACCGTCGACTTGTGTAATTCTTATCTTGTATGTTTGTTGTTTCATCAACATAATTTAGACGTAAATAAATAATCACGAATAGTTAAAGTATATATCCATATTTGTTTTGTATAAATAAATGCATATCTTGTAGGTTACATTACGTTCCAGAACAATACAAAAACACGATACAGATATGTGGCTCAAAAGAAGCGATGTGGTTTCAAACCGCACCGTTACCATAACTTAATAATAACGGAACTATATAATATACTTTTTAGTCAATGTATAGAATATATATAAACGGATAATCACTTAGGCAACTGGGTAAAAAGCATATTGAGCTATACCACACATTCCTTGAGGCCAAGCCACGTCTCTTCGTATCCTAATATAACCTTTTTCTCCCCAAGTTTCACCCCAAGAGTTCTTAGCTAGCCAGTACTTGGTCCCGTCCCGGCTCGTTCCATACCCAACGAACGTAACCGCATGATCCGAGGTGGTTCCACAGTTTGGTGGATCGTATACTCCTCCAGAGTAATGCATAAATCCATCACCATCCGCATCCATCGACACAGATACGGGTTGTCTTGATACAGCTTCGAGCAAGGCCTGCTCGTTGTTGCTAGGTACGGATTGGAATCCGCTTATTCTAGCAGCGGGTCTTGCTTTGGACCGACATCTCTCGTCTGATCCTAAGTAAGCGTAGTCGTTCTCCGAAGCGATGCCTCGGTTCTGGATTATATAGTTAAATGCATCCGACATTATCCCACCGTTACAACCTCGGTCGTACACTCTGTCGCAGTCTAAAAGCTGTTGTTCGGACAAAGATATAAGATTCCGGCCGGCGATCTTAGCCACACCTTCCACTGCTGCAACAGCCGAAAACGCCCAGCAACATCCTGTACATATTGATATTTTCATAAGTTAGATGCCATCATACAAGAAACAAGGTAAAATATAGTGAACAAACCATCACTATATCATTTAGTCTCTGTAACCCTAGAAACTATAACTTGGACGTCAAGTTTAATATTTCCGCCCATTTTCGCCTTTGAACTGCATGTTCTATACATCTCACAAGTTAAATTATTTTGCGTACTTCTCAAGAAACAAGGCAATATATATATAGTAATCAAACAATCACTCAATACATTTTAGTCACTATAACCCTATAACTTATAACTTGGATATCAAGTATTACCGCATTGGCCTTGGTATTTGACAGGAGTGACAGCTCCTTCAGCTCTCCAGTCTTTGCTCTCGGCTACCATCTCACTGACATTCCAAGACCTAGAAGACAACGTTTGGTCAACCATCTTAGATGAGGAAGTTCCGGTTAGGCCCTTAAGTCCGGTGTGTGTTGCTAAGAACTCCTCTTTGGTCCAATCCGCGAATTCATTGGCACCAAGCTTGTAGCTTGTCTTCCCTATTTTGTTGAAGTCCTCAATGAACTTCAAGTTCTTCTTGAACACATCACGTCTCATCTGTTTCTCGAGGTCATCTTGGTAAACGCGAGAAAATCTAGCCATCCACTGCTCATGTTTATCAACAATCGACAGGGCGTTGAGAGTAATAGTACGAGACGTGGCTAGAGAGATTCGGAAACTCGTTAAAAGAATAGTCAAAACTGTAATCAAGACCATGATTGATGCCATTTTGTTAATTCGAAATTGGAAAGAACTATGTTTTGCTTTTGGCTTTTGAGTGATCGTATTGTGTTGTGATATTGAAGAAATAGGATGTAACGTAGAGTATTTATAGATTTAGGAGAGAACAATGAGATCCAATCGTATGTTGCTAATGCAAGTTGCCTTGAATCCAATTGGGGGTGATGATGATACTTTGCATTACTTGCGCCGTGATCTTGGAAAAAAAAAAAAAGGAAATTTTGAGAAATACCCTTTTCAGTGTACCTCTTTTCAAAAATATCCCTTGACATTTATCTTTTTAAAAATACTCCTCATTAATACAAAAATGACTAAAATACCCTCAATAGAATTGTTACAAACTTTTCCCGCCAAGAAAAAAATTTCCCGCCAAAAATTTATTTTAATGGAATTTCGAAAAAAAAATTTACGGAAAAAAAAATTTTCCCGCCAAAATATTTTTATAAGTGTACTTATAAATCTTTACAAAATTTTTATAAACACCCTTACAAATTTTTATAAACGCCTTATAAATTTTTATAAACGCCTTATAAATTTTTA
>OVBA01000459.1:0-64546 GCA_900406435.1 Lepidium aucheri | reverse complement strand
AGAAAGTAAAGATGAAGATCAATCTAAAATCATTCCATTAAAACTTAAGCATAATCATCAAAGTACCTTCACAAGCATAAAAGAAAGCAACAACAAAAATAGAGAGAGTTTTTTTCGGCTAAAACAACAGATAAAATGATATGATAGTGATTAAAGGGTATTTAAAGGGTCATTTGCATAACCCTAATGGTCAGACCGACCTAATTCAGTCAACTAGAAATCTTGCCGATCGGAGTCCTTGCGTGAGCTTGGACACTGAGGAGTGGTTCTGGTCTTCGCCCTCGGGAGTTAGGGCCGAGTGAATAGTCTGAGTGTAATGGGTTTGTCTTCCCTCGCAGCAGATAGGTTGAGGCTGGTGACTGAGCCATCTTTTCCTGAGCATTCTGAGCAGTCCTCGCCCTGCGATCCGCAAGGCAGCGATCTGAGTTTGCACGACTTCTTTTGCCTAGCAGCTGATCCAATCATCCTTAGCTCTATTTTAAGCTCCTTTTTGTTGCTTTACCTAGAATAAACTCCAAACTCCAAATGCAAATGCAAAGAAAGCAAAACAAACCTAAAAAGACCTAAGTAATCAGAAAATCTATCTAAACGGATGCAAAACTACCTAAAACAAGACTCTAAAACCATCAAAAATCACACACATCAAAATGTTTGACTGTTGGGGAATTGACTTCATGAGACTATTGAATCCACCATCTCATGGAAATAACTACATTTTGGTAGCAGTGGACTATTTCTCCAAGTGGGTTGAAGCCATGAATTGTCCCACTACTGATGTCAATGTTGTGATAAAAATGTTTAAAAGCATCATTTCCCCTAAATTTGGAGTGCCTAGAGTTGCGATAAGTGATGGAGGTTCTCATTTTATCAACAAAATGTTAACCTATCAAAAAAGCATGGAGTCAAACACAAGGTAGCAACCCTTATCACCCTCAAACCAGTAGACAAGTGGAGGTGTTTAACAACCATATCAAGGCAATTATAGCCAGAATCATGGGTGTTTCAAAGCGAGATAGCTCGGTCAAGTTAGATGACACACTGTGGGATTATAGAACAACATTCAAGAATCCAATTAGAAAAACCTCATATAGTTGCTATATGGGAATCATGCCATTTGCCGGTTGAGATCGAGTACAAAGCATTGTGGGCAACCAAGTATCTGAAATTTGACTTGAAACCAGCTCAGGAAAAAAGGCTTATGGGCTTGCATGAGTTAGAGGATGCGAGATTAGAGGCTTATGAGACTTCAAAGATATACAAGGAAAGAATCAAACCCTTTCATGATAAGAAGATTGCACCTAAGAAGATCACAGCTTGTGATCAAATCATTCTCTTCAATTCTAGGCTGAAGCTATTCCCAGGGAAGGTAACTTCAAGATGGTCTAATCCTTTCAAAGTTAAAAAGGTGTCTTGCCATATTGAGAAATAACTCTGATCAACAAAAATGGTGAAGAAATTACTGTGAATGGGCAAAAGCTAAAACCTTATTTTGCTGATAAAACTATCCCTAGAGAATCTCTATTTCTCTCATTGAACCACCTTACCTCTAATGGGAACGAGAAGTTAAGCTCAGTGAGTATAAATTAGTGTGCTTGGGAGAAAATCTCATGGTATCCTTGTAAAAAATTTAATTAAGCTTTTGGGATTTTTTTCGTTTTTGTTTCTTTTATTTTTAGTTTTAATCTTTAGGAGGCTAATGGTGATATGGTCGATTTAAGTGGTTTTGGCAGCAACATGGGAGAGTTAACCATCAAACTGGTTAGGAAAAATGGAATTTACTTTAGAATCTCGTGGGTAAAAGTCTGACTCAACCTTAACAGCTGAGTGGTCAAATCGAGACAGAAGAAATAAAAACATGAATTCATGAAATTATCCATCAGATTCTCCCATGGGACCTAGTATACTTAAACATTACCCCTTATAGTTCACTTGTATTATACCAGCTCTACATTCACCATCACATGTGCTTAAAAGTTTAGTGGTAAGACCCATATGTTTCCTCTTTTGGGTCACACATGACTCAGTAAAACCATTTACTCTACACAATCACATTTTAAAGTGGAAATGTAGGGGGCTTAGATAGTCACATGTAGGGGTGGGTATTCCAGTTTGCAGTTAGGTTTCGGTTTGTTTTTTTTTTGTTTTATGGTTTATCAGTTTTACACAAACTTAAACTATTTAAATTCTATTTAAAATTTGGTATAATACGGTTCGGTTTTTCTTGGTTTATGGTTTATCAGTTTTGTAAAAGTAAAAACCACATTAAAACCGTATACGGTTTTTGATAACTAAGATTTGGTTTTATTGTATGGTCCAAATAAGGTATGAAAATGTATTAGGTTAATAAAAGGGTTCACATAAATAATCTAACACGAGAACGAAAACAAATATAGGAAAATCTAAACAACATAAATCGATCCAAACAAATAAAAAATTTGAGTCACAAACTAAAGAAAATTATAAACTTAAAGGAAAAGAAAAACTCACAAACTGTATCACCATCATTTGTCATTATTGCTCATTTCCTCTTGTTGCTTCTCAATGTCTGATCAATAAAAAAAATTAAACATGAATGATTGAACTTGCTAGTTATTTTTTAATATTTAAATACTGAACTATTTAATTTTAAAAATAGAAAAATCATGAATACAAATACGTACCTTCTTGTAAAGTATCCATGAACTCTGTTTCTTCTAACATTTTATGAATGTTAACTTTAGCATCTGAATAAAATGACGTCTTAAGCCAATTTGTGTTAAAATCACCTTTGGATCATAAAATGAGTCAATGTGCTTTAGTAAGGGTCTAAGAATCGATCTCTAGTGCTAAAAACAGATTCGGATGAAACATTACAAACATAAATTGCAAATGTATCTCTTGCTATTTCTGCTAAGATTGGAAACTTAGCACTATTAGTCTTCTACTATGATAAGATATCGAACTCAAGTCCAAGAGAGTGAGCTTTTGGTAGCTCAACATTTTCTATCAGATATATATCCAACTCATTGGCTGCAACATTGTCTTTTTTCTTCAATAATTGCATTTGACTCTATTGAGAAAACCTTGTCTCATGAGACCCACGACTCACATCACTTGAAGCTATTGGTTCCACACTTAGAGTTTGAGAAGAACTTGAACATCCAACAGAATATTTCTGAGTATGAGATTTACTATAAGTTTCATACAACCTTCGCATAAGACCTAATACCTCTGCTTTCAGTTTTGCTGAAGTTTCACTTACTTCACCATACTTATCATCAAAACAAGTCATTACAAACTCTATCTTGCATCGTGGGTCTAGAATACTAGCAATGATCAGAATTTTATTAATCTTCTCAAGACCACCCCAATACTTATCAAAAAAATTTTCATAGGAGTTACCATATTTCTCACTTCTATGTCTTAATTGTTTAGTGCTACTGTTAAAATTTTTTCAATGGTGCATATCTCATCATAACATGAATTGAATATTACCTTTGAGTCTGCAGAAAACGCCAAAGTCGATTCATAGAAGAGCTTCAAGAAATCTACAAATCGAATAACATCATCACAATCTATAGCTCTTGGTGGTCCATGTATTTTTTCTCCATTATCTTCTTTTTGAAATTAATGTTCGTAGAGCCAATCTTCAAGTGCTAATATATCAAATGTAGATTTATACTTTAAAGCATTCTCCAACATCAGATATGTAGAGTTCCACCTTATTGTACAATACAGAGTCAAACTACCTCTGCTAACAATCTTGTCCAAGCCCAAACGCATATGAAATGACTTGAACCTTTAATTGGACAATCTCACATACTTCACTGCATTTCTCACTACAGTAACTCTCTTATTGATGCGAGCTGAACCATCTCTCAAAATCAAATTTAGTATGTGAGCAGCACATCTAACATGCATAAACTCTCCATCCAATATTAGTGATTCAACTCTTAGAAAAATTCACATTGTTCTTCAAGTGTCTAATACCAGCATCATTTGCAGAAGCATTATCAACAGTGACCGTAAACACCTTCTCAATACCCCAATCACCCAAACAGCTTACTAGTTGATTTCCAATTGTTTCTCCTCTATGATTAGAAATAGGCTTGAAGCTTATGATCTTTCTATGCAAACATCAAGTTAGATGAATAAAATGAGCAGTCACCACCATGTAGCTAACACTAGTAGTTGGGGCAGTCCATACATTTGTAGCTAGAAAAACTCTCTGTTTATACTCACAGAAAAATATCTTAACTTATTTTTTCTTTTGAGTATAGCCCGACAATATTGATATACCTCTATTTTTACCAGTTTTGAGCCCATTAACATGCCTACTTTTAGAGTTTTAGTCTGTATTTTGTGTCACTTTTAGGTGGAAAACGTAGGAACTTGGGTCATTGGCATTGGAGTCTCATTTGGATGGTTTTGGAGCATTACTTGAAGTTTCACGAAATAGGCCTATGATTGACCGATCAACCTCTTGAGTAATCGATCAAGCCTTCTTGCCAGAACATTGCTCGACCCCTCGATATCGACCTGACATGTTGAAGATAGATCACACAAGTCCACAATCGATCGATCAACGAGCTACAAAGCAAATACCTAATTTTCCTTTTTTGCACCTAGATCTTAGGACATATAAATACTTCTATTCTATTTCTTTTTGGGCACATCGACCATTATTCACAGAGAACGTTTGAGCTATTTTGTAAGCTAGAGAGAGAGAGAATTCAACATTGAGAAGAATCTCTAACCCTCTATTTCATATTTTTATGCAATTCAAGTTTATTTTCATTATGTCTTTTGTTTCTATTTTGATTATGTCTGAGTAGTTTACCAATCAGGTTTAGGGTTTCTAGGGATTTAGGAATCAATGATTAGGGACAAATAGAATTGAATCTAATAAGGGTATTCACCATCTAATCTTGTGCTTAATGCTTAGAATATCATGATTAACTAATCTATGAACTTAGGTTGTTAGCTCTCCAAAAGCTTGGTTAGATGAGCAATCAATCCTTAACCGAGATAGGTGATGTTTAGGTTGATTGTGGATACTTGAACCTACTTGTTTAATCCCTATTTGAGATTTGGAACTAACAATAGTTAGGACTTTTAAATTGTCGAGTGGACTCTCGAGTACTGAGAGAGTAGACTCGTTATACCTTTTTGTTCAAGTCGAGAATTGAACCTAACTAATACTCTGAATAGTTTCCCTAGTTAGATTCCTACTTCCTGATGAATACCCTATGACTGGTGCTTTTATTGTTAAGTTTTACATCGTTTAAAGTTGCTTGTTTGTCACTTGAGTTTTGACTAGTATAGCTTGAAATATATAGTTGATGATCAAAAGTGCAATACTCGGTTCCTTGAGGATTTGATCCCTATGGTACTACTACTTCATTGATGTGCACTTGCAGTAGATAGCGCTTAGGATTAAAACCTGTAATTATCAATCCCTAGTGATTGTTCTTCGAGAATGAATAGTAAACTGAGGTATATCTGCAGCACCAAAATTTTTAAACCCAATCTTTTCAACAAAAGCGAAAGGTAGCTCATCTAACACTATCATTTTTCCTAGTGCACTCCTACAAGAAATGGGGCAATATTTTACAGCAACTAAGTCACCCAAGTCTTTCTCGGTTCCACCTACTAAAACTAGTTTTTTCTATTTTTCAGCTTCAATAAAAATTTTGTATGCCTTACAAATATTGTTGTGGTTATGAAGTGCACTTGTTCCACCGGAAGCAACACACTTAATTGTTGTACTGCAACAGTTATATTTACTTCTCTCAGGATCATTTGTGAGCTTTGTAAAATAATTCTACACATCTGAACGTAGAACTGATTGTTTCTTATTTTTGCTTTCGAAGGAGGAATAGTGCTTTCTTTCGTTTTTTCTCCTTGATTCTCTGTCATCTAAAATTAGAAAAATATAAATTCATATCTTATTAGTCAAGCTATTCAACATATAAAATTTAGAACTGAATATTGAAAAGTTGAATGGAAATCAAACCTTAAAAATTGCACGATACCACACGATGCCACGATCAAAGAAGAATGAGAAGAGGTAAATGGTAATATGAGAAGTTTGCTCTCTTTCTCATTAACAATTTTCAATCCAGTAAAACTAATATATACACAATATTTAAACCCTAAAATATACTTATTGTTAACTAATAATACAAAATGTTAGGAAAATTAGTACTTATCTAAAACTGAAAATATTCTTTATGGATATCTCTAATCGTTATATCATTATCCTAACTAAATGAATATAAAAACCTAAAAACCCGAACAATGTTAATGTTATAAACCGAACCAAAACCAAAACCCAAATATTTTTACAATGATATCCAAACAAATTCATAAGTAAAACTAAATCTAACCGAAACACCTAATTAGTGTTTGGTTCAGTTCGGTTTTTTGTGATACGGTTATTATACCCACCCCTAATCACATGCATCATACCACTTGTGATTGTCTTCTTGCATTAATTTTTTCTTTAAAAAGAATATCCACCTCTTTCATCACAACACCAACAAAAATAAAGCATTAGTCTCTCTCATCCATTGCATTTTCTCTTTGCTTGGAATAAATTTCTTTTCTCTTGCAGGTTTGGACTCAGCTCGCCCATAATCGTGTAGCACAAGCTCAAGCCAACTTCCTCACCTTTGTTAACAGACGAGCTGAAGCTCTTGAATCGAGTTGTGAGATTGAGTCATCTATTTTCTCACCACCACACCTTTAGCTTGATCCAAACCCCCGAGTCTAGCAAGCCGAGTTTTTAGTTTAGTGTGGAATCTCATGGCTCGACTTAGACTGTCGAGTTGCATGGTCGTGCTGATGTATTCACAAGCTGAGTGAACTTCGTTTCGGTGAAATTGTGAAGAGCTCAAGCAAAGCAGTGGGTTGAGCGACCGAGTTATTTATCTTGGAAAAATCGTGAGTAGCTCGAGCATTATCATAGAGTCAGCAAGTCGAGTCACACACCTAATATCAAAGCCAAGTTCTTTTTCTTGAAAAATTCGTGACTAGCTTGAGCAGATCAGTGGGGCAGAGGGTCGAGTTGATTAACTTTCTTGCTGAGAAGAAGCTAAATTGTCCATTTTCGTAGAGCCGTGAGGCCAAGCTGATTTTATAGAGAAAGGATGTTGTGACCTGGAGCTCGTTCTTCAAGAAGGAGAACTAGAAGTTTAAGATGTGAAGAATCTCCGATAGTGATTTTTGCTGATGAGTATGCTAGAGTATATGGAAAGAAGAGAGGAGATCAACACAGAGAGAGAAGAAGAGAGGAGGTCAGAAGAGGGAAAGGGATTGCTGAGGATCCTTTGTTTGATGTGATATTAGGGTTTGCGGCTACTAAAAGCAGTGAAGAAGAGGAGATGGTGGATGAGTCAGGATGCAATGGGATTTTGCCTCACTTACAAACAAGCGCTTAATATTTTCTGCAAGATGAAAGTTTTAGGAACTCTGTATATTCATCGTGAAACCATGGTGCAGTTGGCGATCGCTGGAGATGTGGATTATTTGGTCAAGAAGTGTGGTCTTACACACTTTGTATCCTATAGCCAACTAGCTCACAAGGAGGAAACTTGTCAGTTCCTTCCTTCAATTGAGATGCATGAACATGGCGATGACATGGAGGCCTTGAGAGAAGAAGGCGGTTTCAGGTATCTCACTTTCGAAGCCTGGAAACATAGTGGTGGATTAGAGGATTACGGTTTCACAGTCAAGCAGTTTGAGTTACTCTTTGAACTTCCAGCTATGAAAAGTTGCGATTATGATTATGATAGTGAAGAACTGTAGGCTTTATGGCAAATTATAGCTGGTCCGCTTGATTATCTTCCATCAAGAAGCAAGAGCAATAAAATCTGAAATCCAGTCATCCACTACTTTCATAGAGTCATAGATAAAACCAGTTTCCCAAGGATGTTCACAGGAAATGTGAAGCAGTCAGAGCTAGAAATGATAGATGAGGGACTGAAAGAACTCCACAACATAGAGCACTAGAGATACGGTATAGAAATCAAGGGGGATGTTCCAGAGGATAAGTTTTCTTGTGTATTGCTCGACCAACTGCTAAGCTTTAGGTGTTGGTGGAATTGTGATAGCAATTTTAAAAGCTTGTGGAGTGACACTGAAATCTAAGCCTATTCCTCCTACCTGGATCGATATTTCATACCTCAAAAGGGTAAGATTCTTGGAGAGAACACCAAGAAACAGACTTTGTCTCTACACATTCTCTAACCCAGAAACTGGAGATAAAGAAAATGTGCAGCTTCCTAATTTTGAGTTCACAACTTTAAGGGTGGGGCATAACATTGACTTCAAGCCTCCAAGAGAGATCCTTTGGGCTATAAAAGCTTAGGAAAATATTTAGGATCAACCAAGGGACATAGATGAAATCACAGAGCATGAAGCAGACTGTTATTATTTTGGTGAGCATATAGATCCCAAGCTGAGCAAAGGAGTAAAGGAAGAACATAGGCAGAGTGCTTTACTTCAGAGATGGAGCAAGTGGCAGGATGGTGTGATCGAATCACTAAGGAGATTTGGACTAGAAATGATAGATCAGATTAAAGAGATCCAGGGAGCTATGAGGTTTGGTTCTCGTTCTAGACAAAAGATTCCACAACCACAGCCACATCCACAACCACATCCACCAACTCTTAGAAGAACCAAGTGTGTTTCTCAAGCACCTCGAAGATTCTCTATTTCCATCCCAGCTCGGACCTCATCAAACATACCAATGACAGCACCAATGTATCATGATACAGGGGCCGCACAATAGTTTTCGGTCAATTTCAACTCCAACTCGACCCCTCAGGTCAACCAGAGGGTCGAGTTGGATGGCGGATACTACAATTATGGTGCTGAACATGGCCATAGATAACAGACAATCCCATTTCATGAGCTGCGACTAGGAGAAAGAGAAGTGTAGTCTTCTAGAGCTCCATCATACTATGCTGCATCAGAACTCACATCCCCACTAGACTATGATCCGCCACACTATGTTGTATCAGAACACACAGCTCCACTAGACTATGATCCATCGCCTCAAGCTCCACCACTGATACAGGCAGTTTTAATCCTAGAATGTACTACAAGTGCATAGAAAATAAAGTAGTATAGAAAGGACTGAATCCACGAGAACCAAGTGATCACATTATCAATCTTATGAACCAAATTAGAGCTAAGACAAATCATGGTAGTAGTTGTGATTTAAATCAAACTTAACAATGCAATTAAAAGGATGTAAATTCAATAATAAATAGCATCAAGTTCAGATAATTCATTAGGAAATCAGGGATTTAAATCAGGAAACTATCCAGGGCAAGATTAATACCAATTCTTGACTTAGACATAACTATATAGTAAATCCACTATTGTGGTGTCCACTACTATATCTAGCGACCTAGAATCATAAACCATCGTTTGGTACTAGAGATCTAATACGCATTATTGATCGGGTCTAATAAGTCCATAATTAGCCTTAACATCAGCTTTCATTGGTTAATGATTAACTGTTCATCTATGTTCTTTTGGGCATCTAACAAGCACTTTTGGTGAGTTAAACAACATATGATCATGAACTAGTTAGCTACTCTAGCCTAAGCCTTAAGATCAACAATATATGGATAACACATCATAATTAAACCCTATTTGTCCATAATCCATCGATTCCCTAAAAACCCTATAAAACCCTAAATATGATTGGGAAACCACTCAGGCATAATTGAATAGAACAAAATCAACTTAGAAATCATAATAGAATTGCAATAAAAACTAAAGAGGGTTCGAGATTTTTCTCCAAAGTTGTAGAGGATTATATTTTTCCCCAAGGAATCCAAGAACAAAAGTAAAAGTGGCTGAAAAGAATTCTGAAAGCTTATTCAGAAAAAGTGACTAAAAACCTAATTATAATCTCTAAAAATCGGATCAGGTGCAACTTAAATTGAACCGGGCGAAATACGATAGATTTCTGGTTTTCTTGCAGGACCGGTACAGAATGACTTTTCTTCAGTAAATTTATCATATCTCTCTATCTAATTCTCCTCAAACTAGCGCTAATTGAAAGTTAACTCCTGTGGCTATCTTGTGTCAAAATCTCAGCTCGATCCAACGGTGTGAAGTTCTTCAAAGAAAGCTAAACTTCTGACACTTCTATATAATTATGCATCTTTGTATGCTTGTTTTTACTCAAAAGAGCTAATCTTCTCCCAATGTGACATATGACCACAAAAGACCTGAAAAGAAACTAAAAATACTACAAAAGACTCAAAAAACTATAGAAAGCAAGAGTTAAAAACTGATAAAAATGCAATACATCAACCACCTTATACAGACAATGCGGATCCATCTCTATGGACTGTACTTCTAGTAAGGTACCAACTCAAAACTCCACTCTAAATACCATTGCATATTTTGTTTTGTTTGATGGTCTAGATCTTCTTTTGAGCTTTTGTTACACAAGGGACTGTATAACTCAAGTTTGGGGGAAGGTTCTCGAGGAGATTAACACTTTAATTTTTGATTCTTATCTTTGATTTTCATAGTAGATCATTCATAGCACTTATGGCATAGAAAATCCCATAAATATTTTTATTTTCAGCATACCTGGTCATGCATAGCATACATGGCATATAAAAACAAAAAAAATCAAATTTTTTTACAAAATTCATAAAAAGAGTGTCATGTATTCATATAGGATTGAGTCTAGAATCTGCCTTAGGAATTATGATGACATAACTATTCAGACTTGCTTATTTATTTGCTAGATTCAATGCCCTAGTTGTTAGTTCTTTGCTGCATATCTAGTTTGCTCTGAAAGATAAGATATCACCACGCTATGAATGTTTAGTTTGAGCTTCATGCCTTGATTTAACCACATTTTGATCTAGTTCCATTTTTCACTAAGTGATAACCTTAACTTCACTCTTAATTATCAAATCTATGCATTGAGTTTGAGCTTATGGATAGCACAAAGTACTTGGATTTCTTTTACGATTTTGCATTTATCTTATTACTTCAAGTAGAATTCCACTCTGAACCTTGCCTTATTTCAAACCATACATTATTTGCTATGTGATTGTGAGGTCCATTTTTGGATTCAACTTGGTATAAGGTGTTAGGTGAGCGCCGATATGGGTAAGATCTCATTTATATTCTGGTTCATAACTTTTGGATTAGCTAGGTCTAGGTAGATCGAATTTGGGTGTTGGATTGCATGTGATTTGTGCAATGAGAAGGAAATACATGGAAGGGAATGGAATAAGATAAAATATTTAGAAATCTTTTGGGAAATAGGTCTAAAAATTAAAAAATAATAATAAAAAGGTGTTGTAGGAAAGGTTCTCACCAAATTCAAAATATGAAAAAGGTTCAAAATTGAAGCAAAGTTAAAAGTAAAATAGACAAGTTTCTAGACTATTATGTGGTATAAGAGAGCAAGAAGAACGTGAGATATAAGTAAGTCCTAAACCGCTAGAAAAGAATAAGGGCTCTCTCCCTAGATTAAGAATTGAAAGAAGCTTGTGAAGTTGATTCTAAATAGGTATCATTGGCAGAAAAATTAGCATTGGAACAAAAGTGTAGTTTAGGATCAATTTGTTGGGTAGATGTTGACATGGTGAGTTTGATTATTGGGTGATTGGGTAGATGAGATCCTATCTCAATATGCATATGTTGATTCTTTTATTTAGTATTATGCTAAAGCTTAATTCATTTTTGAATGATCCCCATTCTGATTTGATTGACTATTATATTACAGAGATCACTTTTATCTCTAAAAATTTACCCTTTACCAAACAAGTTTTTAGGAGATGCATAGCTTGATTCATTGCTCTGAATTAATTAACGTCAAAAGGAATGGCTACTGTGAATGTATATGTAGGTTAAGGTTGAACCTGAGCTAAATTGTGATTGGTATGGCTGCACTTTTTAAGTAAGGCTTGCTTAATTTGCAATTCATAATTGATAACTAGGACAAGAAATTTACATCCGAATCAGCTTGTCTCGGTTCTTAATTCTCCATTTGCAACATCTCTTCCTTTCTATTTGTTTTCTTGAGGACAGCAAATACTAAGTTTGGGGAGTTGATATGTACACATTTCAAATGGTTTTAAAAGTCTTTCATTGCCCATTTTACAAATATTTGAGTTATGTTTGCATGCATTGTATACTTGGAGTTATTATCAGGAGTTCCTTGACACATTTGGGACTAATCCGTTTGAGAGGTGAAAGAGACTCAGCAAGATTTGACAAGAAGATACAACTTGGACCTAAATAGGGAATGAAGACAAATGATTTAGCTAGCTCGACCATCCTAGTCGAGTTGGCAGCCAAATCACATATTTTACTCCAACTCCAGCCACATGGTTTAGTCAGACGCTCCCAGATATTTTTGTTGACTTTCTTTATTTGACTTTCTAGGGTTAGATTGTTAAGGGTATAAATACATTTCTTATGTAATATGGAACTCTTGTCCATATTTTATTGCTTTTTTGGTGAAAGAACACTTATAACAATTTCATGTTTGTAATCCCAGATCAAAACCTTTTACTTATTTGTTTTCAATGCAATTTTTATCTTTTGTTTATTTCTATTTATCTCTTTCTTAAATTCCTGATTATGTTATTTGTTCTGTTTTCCTGGTTTTTGATGTTCTTCATGATTTCTGAGTAGATTATCTAGGGTTCTTGAGGAAATGAGTTAGATTAGTTTGGATCTTAGGTTTTCTAGGCTACTCAAGGTTAGATTTGAAAAGATCTCTTCTGTTTTAGTGAGCTAAATGCTAATTTCTCTCTGATCAATTGAGATTAGATCCTGGGAATTTTCACACCCACAAGGTGTTTGATGAAATTCCTGAACCAACTAATTTCAGAGATTTACATTCCTAACTCAAGGGATTGTTGTTTATGGTGTTTATTGACTTAGGTGAGTTTTTCTTAATGCATGTTCGGTTATATTTCGCTTTATGAGAGTAGGGTATAATTATAGCTAAGTTAAGATTATTTGCCATGAAAATGAATTCATTAGCTTGTAACTTGTTGTTTATAGATCCTCTCCGTGTGAGTTTTGTTAAGTAGCTTAGTAGACTTATGTAAATGACTAACCGATTATTCTCATTCCTCAAGCTGCTTTTTTCTCTTATATTGTTCATACTTTGTTTTCTGCTTAGTTCTTTGTTTTCCTGCAACTGCTTTATTGTTCGGAAAAAATTATGAGCTTAGTTCTGTTTGGTTTATTACTTCCTCTTTTAGTTAATATCTTCTTTATTACTTTCTGTTACAATTCTGATTGTTATCATATCCCCCATTTAGATTTATAACCTATTGTGATGCATCAATATCTTCTACTTTATGATTTGCTACTGAGTAAAATCCTTGTATAATCCATGCAGACTCTTCACTTCCCGTTATTCTTTTTAACGACTACTAGGTTCGCTACCCAGTCCATGTATTTAACCTTCTGTATCAATCCCAGCTTCAAAAGTCTTTCTACCTCATCATTGACTACGTTGGCACATTCCAGCCCAGTTTCCTCTATTTTTGCATTATTGTTTTGACAGTTGGATCCACGTTCAATTCGTGCGTGGTGATTAATGTGTTGCTTCAATTAATGGATGACGCTGACCCTGCGAAGGTGTCGATATTCTAGCTCATGAACTTGATTAGTTCTTTCTTAACGTCCAGGTCAAGGTCTCATCCCACTCTAACTTGTTTTTCTAGATCATTGGGGTCTATCTGTACCAGTTCAAATATTGGTTCTCTTGGTGGGTCCAACTTTGTGTTGCGGTAGGTTCCATTTTTTTGCTCGGACGAGGCCTCGAGTTGTAGTAAGTTTTATGCGGGGCTTGCCTTGGGTGAGCACAAAGTTATCTTTGCAACATCATCATGCAGCTTTCTAGCATTCTCTTATCATGGCGTCTCCTTGAGGTGTTGGGAATTTGATGTACTGGTGTTAGGTTGAGGCTACTGCTTTCATTGCATGTAGCCATAGTCTTCCCAGATTGCGTTGAAAGGCGCTTCCTTCTGGAAAACTATGAAAGTAACCAACTTTCTTATTATGCATGCTATTACCCCGACTTTCATCGTTCCCATCAAAAGGGTTGATTCCCCTACAAAACTACTAAGTGTAATTGGTTCACCTTCGAGATCGTTGTCCTCTAATCCCATCCACAAGAAGGTTTCATGGAAAAGTAGATCTATAAAGCTACATGTGTCTACTAGAATTTATTCTAGCGCTAATTATCAAAACATCTAGTTGGTTTACTAGGGCGTCATCATGGGGGTGACTCAGCCCTTCTGCATCCTCTGCTCCGAATGTAATATCAGTGCGGTGCTCTTGTTTGACTCCGTGGTGATTTGTCATGTGCTAGTGTATTTTGATCGAGTTTGAAGGATCTCAGCATAGCTACGACCCTCCTTGGATGAACGCAGTTCTAGTTTTCTGCCTAAGGGGAAATGATTCATCTTCCTCAACGTCTTGCTACTCGGTTCTTGGGAGATTTCTATCCCTTCTAGTGTTGTCCCCACGGTCTATCCACTCTTTTATCATCCCTTCACACCATTCCCTTCTTCTTTGAGGTATTTTATTGTCCTGCACTCTTAGAGGGAATGTCCTTTGGCTTTGTGGTAGTCGAAGAATTTCTTTGGGTCGTAGTCTCCATAGTTTCTCGGGGGTAGTTTCTGGGAGACAACATATGAGTGTTTTCTTTTTCTATGTCGGGTGCTCTTTCCCTGTGGTTGTCTCTTAAATTTTGCGAGTTTCCCTTCTTTTCATCTTGGCTATTCCCAGTTTTCATGATCTCTTCCCAGTTTGCGAAGTTGACTGAGCAATGGATGCGTCGTCCAAGGTTTATGGTGGAGTCTATATTAGGTTTGCCCTAAATTGAGATGCAAGCCATATGGTCATTTTATCGTCCACGTGTATATTTTTGGCTTTCAGTGCTTTAAATCAATCGATAAACTGGCACAAGGGCTCATGTTTTTTCTGCCTCATGCTCATGAGGTTCTTGGTTGTTATGCGGTGTTTGATAAAGATGTGAGTATTGCTTAAGAAAGGACTCTGGTAGTTCCTCGAATATGTCGATAGAATTTAGTTTAAAGGTTGAGAACCAATCCCTTGACTCTTTCTTCTAAATCTTCTCTCTCCTGTTCCATTGTGTTGCTCTTCCTTGGAGTCTTCCTCAGGCTTGTAGTTTTTCTTATTTGATGGAATAGGCATCCTTCCCAGGAGAGTTCATCTTTTTTCTTCGTTGGCGTGCCTCATTTCTTCCATCTGTTCTTGGTATAATCTGTCTTGCCTCTCTAATTGTCTAGCGAGGTCTCTGCTCCTTTCTTTATAATTTTTGGCCTTTTTGGCCAATTGTCTAATTGTGATCCGGAGCTTGGATGTTGTGTGGTTCCCTTACGGGACCAGCTCAGCATGTGGTGGATCTTGGATGTTGTTTCCAGCCGCATGCTCCTCATGCACCAGCTCTACTGTTTCATTGGGGTTGATCATGTTGTTAGTGCTGGCAGTCGGTTCTCTGGTTTGTGCTACAAGTGCTGTTTGTTGGCTTCTAGTCATCATTCTTGTCAGCTTGGTATCTGTGTTATAGAAAAAGCTTGTTTCGGCTCCCGGTAAGAGCAAATTTGTAATGCATAAACAAACAATCGATAAAATAAAGTAATGAATTGGATTCAGCAAAAAAGGCAAGGAGTTTCGAATGAAATATTTGCCTAGAACCGGATTCACTCTTTCTTTCGAGTTCGGGCTGAATACCTTTTTGGTGACTGTAGATATCTTGATTTTTTTGTCATCGCCGGATTGATTGACGTTTACATTTTCATTATTGCGCCAATCAATCTCCTCTAATTAGTGGGATCATGTTTTCTTATTTGATCAGTTCATTAATTCTCCCTTGTTGGAAGATATTATTTCCCTTACTAACAGGCACGCTGACATTAGTTCGTGACTCCTCTTTAGACCACTTCGTGAGCTTAATATCGAGCCTATTTCCGATTCTCATTATCCTGATTATACGTCTGGACAATTTTAGGTCATATTTTTGTGTTATTAATTTATCCGTAAATTAACTTTTAATACTTTTTGACGAAATATGAAAGTCTTACATTTGGTTTAAAATTTGGGTGATTTGCTAAAGTAGTTCTAGAAAACGGTGAGATTATTAAAATAGTGTTCAGATTTCAAAATTACTTAAATAATGCTGAAAGTTTTTTAAAGATAAGCTTGTCCTTTTTTGCTTTGTAAAAAATAAAATATTTACAAAAATTTCATTAAATCTATAATGTCGAAAAATAAATCTCTGAATAATAAATCTACAACACATGGCAGATTTAATATTTCTGGGCATATATATTTTGCTTTAGGTTGAGTTATTCTGATTTGGCAGATTTATTCTTTGCAGATAGTCATGAACATAAACATGGGACATAGACATAAACATGGTCTTGAACATAAGCCATCGACATATATATGGTCATGGATATAAACATGAGACATATACATAAACATAGTCATGGACATGGAACATGAACACGGAGAAAATATAGTGGGAAAAAAGAGAATAAAACATGGACAGACATGGACATAATCACCGTTTTTTTCAATAAAAGTACTTTTGTCTTTTTGTCAAAAGTTGTGACAATTTGGAGGAATTAAGTTCTTTGTGGCATATCCACAATTCTTAAAGACTTAAGTGGCATTTTGAGAAATAATCCATTTTTTATATTAATTTAGGTTTATATGGAAGTATATGAATATGGAATTAATATTATAGAGTTATTAGGTTATTTTGTAGGTATAGCATTTGTAATTGGTGATGTGCTCTGTTGTTGGAGAAAAGTATATTTAAGGTTATATTTTTTTTTACTAATTATATATAATTTTGACTTTAAAAATCTAGTTAAGAAATATTCCAAAGATGAACAATCGAGCCAAGTCCTCATTTCTTAAGAATATAAAAGTTGAAGAAGTTCATGGAAGTGGAACAGAGGAGTAAAGTATAAACCATTCGATCTGAATAAATTTCTTTATACTATGTAGTGTTGATCCAAATCTCGAAGTTGAAAAAATAATTATCTTGTTCTGGTGTATTTGTTGGCTTGCTTTTTATTAAATATATGTAATTAGAGTTTGTAAAATGAATAATACGTAATGTCTTTATATTAAATGTAATGTATTATTTATAAATTTCTAAAACAAATCATTTATTTTATTTTCTGAAATTATTAAATTATTTTTGCCATAAATACCATGTTGGTCGAGAACCCCGTCGAGCCCATTGAAAGTCCACACAGTTTTTTCCGTGCAATTTGTCAAACCTTTTCTGACCATTCAAGACAGATTTCAATTTCCAACCTTAGGATTCAAAGGGTAAATTTCTATTTGAAATGAGTATATATCTTGTAATGCATTATGTAAAAATCATATTATGAAGGAATGGATATAATATACGTTGGAACAATGTACCCAAATAAATAAATAAATAAATAATATAAGAAGTAAATAGATCAAACAAAATTTCTAAGGCACAACAGAAGCAGTTGAACTCGAGAGAATAAATCCGTCTACTACGTGCAAGTATCAAGAGGGTTTCTTTAAGAATAAACTCTGCTTTTCAAAGTTGTGCACTCATCTTTAATGATGAAACTTTCATGTTTTCTTAGAAGTAAGAAAGGTAAAATTTAGGGATTTGAATCAGAGAAAAGGAATGAATCGTGAGAGGCGTAAAAGTTTCTAATATATAAACTTACACTAAATCAAAGTTGAATAACGCTCAACTTAATTCTCGCCTTAATCATCTCCAATTTACTAAGATTTTTGTACGGAAAACAAATGAATGCTAAAATTAATTTTTGGGAAAGATTCTTTCACGAAAAAGATGAAAATGTTACAAAGATATTTAAATTATTTTAAAATCCTATTTCGACATCTGGTTTCGTAGGCACATTAAAAAGAGTAGCCAATTAGCTATTGACTTGAATTCGAAACATTGGTATGAAACACATCTTACAATCTCCCACATGTTTCGATAAGAAAAGGAAATGAAAATAAATAGGATTTGATGTCACTAATCACTTGAATCAATCACTGAAAGCTTTGCAAACAAAAAAAATATATTCATTGCTCATTAGAATGATTACAAAGTCTTTTTCTTTACTTCTCTTTCTCTCTTTTCCTATGCGTATTAAGTAGTATTTTTCTTGACTCTTTGCTCATCACCATGGTTAAACCGCTTATCATGAGTGTATGTACACTCATCCCCACACACATATAAGATCCCCATTATAAGACCAATGGTCTATTACTCAGCTTCATGGACAACTTATATAGTTCATAATATTTTAATGAACCATGTGAACCAAATTTTCAAGTATATATCAAAAACATTGGTATGATTGATGTATTATGAAACTTTATAGAGTTTTCAGTCCTATAGCTTTTGTTTGGTCGACGACCACACTTCCACATAGTCGTTTTATCAAAGGATCAATCAGATTCATTGCCGGCTTTACTAATTTTAATGATACTACATCAGCTTCTATCAGACTCAGTATCACTTTATGTCTCAATCATATATGTCTTTTCTTACCATTTAAAGTTTGTTCAATGACACAATGATAGTTGCTTGTGAGTCACACTTCCCAGATATTGATGAACTAGCTTTATTGGGTAAGTCAGACGGTACTCCTTTTAGTCATTCTGCTTCCTAGCAAGTTAACTCAAGAGCTACCAGTTAAGATTTCATGGTGGATCTAGCTATACACGTCTGTTTGACGATTTCCAAACTACATCTCCACATGCTAAGGAAAATATGTAGCCACTTGTTGAGTTAATTTCATCATAATCTGAAACCCAATTGACATCATTATAAGCTTCTGAAACACAAGAGCTACCAGTTCAGATTCCACGGTGGATTTAGCTATACACGCCTGTTTTGACAATTTCCAAGCCACATCTTCACATGCTAAGGAAAATATGTAGCCACTTGTTGAGTTAATTTCATCATAATCTGAAACCCAATTGGCATCATTATAAGCTTTTGAAACACAAGAAGCCTCAAAGTAACAAAGATTGAAATAATTGTCCTCTTCAGATATTGCAACAAGCGACCTAAAGCAGATCAATGTTCAGCATTTGGATTTTTGAGTATATCTACTCAATCGACTAATTGCATATGTTATATCAGGTCTGGTATAGTTCATTATATACATGACATTGTCTATAATGATAGCATATTTAGACTAATTATTGCTTTCAACCTCGGTTTTTTTTACACAAATGAATCATAAGGAGATTTAACGCTCAAATTATCCCAAAACCCAAACTTTTTGGGAATTTTCTCAATATAGTGGGACTGATTCAAGCAATAACCAAATTCAGTCTTAACTTCTTCTATTCCAAGTATTAAATCAAACTCACCAATATCTTTCATCTCAAACTGAGAACTTAAGACTAACTTAGTCTCACAGATAATTTCTAAATCAGACCCCACTATAAGCGTATCATCAACATATAAACAGAACTTACATAACTATTACCATTAGATTTAGAAAACAAGCAAATATCACTATTGTTTGACTTAAAGCCACCTAAGAGCATACAATGATTTATTTTCTTGTCTTTCTACAACAAAACCCTTTGGCTGCATCATATAGCTTTCCTCATTTAAATCACCATTTAAAAATGTTGTTTTAACATCTATTTGATGTATAATCAATTTATGTGCAGAAGCATATGCAATCAAGACCCTAATTACAGCATTCTAGTCACAGGTGCATCAACTCTCTGTTTTTGTGTGAAGCCTTGAGCCACCAAACAAGCTTTGAATTTGTCTAGACTCCCATCAGATTTGAGTATTTTCTTTAGAATCCACTTGCACCTTATGACTTGCACCTTATGGCTTTACATCTCCTAGGCAAGCCTACAATTTCCTAAGTATAGTTAGTCGTAATAAAATTATACTCATCACTTACAGACTCTTTCCAGAATGTGGAATCTAACAATTTCATTGCTTCATTGAACGTCTTTGGGTCATCTTTCATAAAGAATGTCCAAACAAATTCCTCGTTTTCATCATTTTCAACAAGGAAATTAGTAATAAAATCTGGTCCAAAATCAGTAGGAATTTTTACCCTTTTACTTCTCTTAGGTTCTTTACATTTAGATTCAAAAACCTTTTTATTTATGATTCAGCAAAAGATTTTTTGTCAACGGACCTTAGAAGAGAGAAAATATATTAAAAAATTCCAAATCTTTAAAATCAATGACATAATTAAAACTTAAAGAATCAGGTTCAAATGTGAGACAGTGATAAGCAGTACTACTAAGTGCATAACCAATAAAAAGAGCATCAACTATTTTTTATTCAACCAACTTCTTTTCGCTATCATGTAAAGCTATCTTAACAAGATATCCCTGTATTCTCAAAAAACTAAGATTAGGAGCATTAGCTTTGGACATATTATCCGGGATCCAAACTGTGATATGTTTCTATCCTTCCCAAAATTTTGGGTATCCGAGGTTCACGGATCTAAATCTGGATAATAAAAATTATAGATCCTTTAATAGTGGTTCTAGATCCAGATAAAAAAAACTATCGGATATCCGACCCGATCTGATAGTATTTACTATGTCTCATGCTTTAATGGATAACTATTGTTAAGTACATTATATCCATCCTATTACATAAAGAGAACTTTGAGTATTGCCCTGTTGTTATACCATTTCACAGAATTCTCCATGTCATTTTATTTTTGCAGAAAATACCCCTTACTAATAAAAAGATGAAAATGCCCTCCATGTCATTTTATTTTTGCAGAAAATACCCCTTAAAATTTTGATTTATAAATTTATACGGTTTTGTAAGAGATCTTATAAAATCTGAAAATAGTATGTTTATAAGCTATCTTGTAAAATCTTAAAATACTTTATTTATAAATTATCTTGTAAAATTTTATAGAAAATCCATTTATAAGGCATAAATGTAATATAGATTTATAAGCTTGTTTATACAACCATAGAAAACATTATAAATCAAAATATTAAGATTGATGTGTATAACTTAAAATTATAAGATTTTATAAACCAACTTTGAAATCAAACTTTCAAAATATTGTTTTGTTTTACTTAGTTTTATAATGTTTTGTATAAGTGTTATTTACTATATGAATACTTAATCTGTGATTTATGCAATCTATTAAGTGGTTTTGGTCTATAATCATTTGTTATTTTTTTGCAAGTCAGGGATCTTCATCTTCATATTCTTCTCCAAATTTGTTTGCATTTTTGTAACTTGACTTATAAAACCTTATAATTTTTATTTGCTCTTTTGGTTTGTTTCGTCTCCATGTATATTTTTTTAGGTTTTATAAGTAGCCTTATAAAAACTACGTAAAAGATTTGTTTATATGTTTTTCTAATCTTTTATAAGTTTAGTTATAAAAGCTATATAAGTCCCTCATAAGATTTGTTTGGTTCTTTATAACTTGACTATAGAACCTCATAAATTATTTTCTGGATCTTCATTTTATATTTTTTATACGGTTTTTTAAGTACACTTATATGAACTAAGTAAAATCTTTGTTTATATGTTTTTATTAGATAACTTATTAAACGTTTTAAAATATTATAAACCAAATTTTAATTCATTGTGTTTTACTTAATTTGTAATTTTTTTTAGATTTTATATAGTTTTATAAGTTTTTTATAAAACCTTATCAAATCATAATATTGAAAAATGTGTATAGCTTAAAATAATAATTTTCTTACAAGATTTTTTAAACCAACTTTTCAATCATAGCTTTGTGATTTACTAATTTTTTTATGTTTTGTGTAAGTGTTTTTAAAAATTTATATAGTTTTATAAGTTTGTTTGAAATCCATATAAAATCTTATAAAATAAAAACATTGAATATAATGTGTATAAATTTAAGTTATTGTATAAGATTTTATAAACCAACTTTTAAATCATAATTTTGCATTTTATACAGTTTTATAATGCATTATAAGTGTTTTATAGATTTTATATAGTTTGTTTGTCAAAATCATATAAAAACTTTATGAAATCAAAGAATTAATTAAAAAGTTATCTTATAAAAACTTATTTATAAGTTATTGTGTAAAATCTTATTTATAAGTTATCCTATAAAATCTTATAAAAATAATTTATAAGTTACTTTATCAAATCTTATAAAGGTATTATCTCAATTTTATGACTTACAGTCATTTTCATGGGTTTAAGCATCAAATGGTTTATTAGAGACAATAATTGGCTTGATTTACTAATTTTGATCATTCTCATGGGTTATTCAGCTTTTTATCTTATTAAAGGTAATAAATATACTATTTATTAGAATTTATATTTTATCTTATTAAACCTGATAAATAAGTTATTTTGAAATTTCTGAGTTATATTCTCATAGATGTAAACATCAACTGGGTATGTTTAAGGTATAGTGTTTAGCTTCATTTACTAATTTTGATCATTCTCTTGGTGTTAGGAATGAAGAAGATGAGTTTGTTAGAGAGAGAGGAATGAAGAAGGAAAGTGAAATATATGAAAGTTTTCTGTTATTCCTCAAATAATATGTACAGAGTTAATATATACAACGATCAAAATTGATTTGTACAATAATACTAAACCGACTTAAACTAGTAACTCTATTAAATCACCCTCAAGATGAGCATCATATATGTTCAGAAGGCTCATCTTGGACTTAGGATGCTCAAACTGCTGCGAAAATAAAAGTTTTGTCATAATGTCTGCAATCTGATCTTCAGTCCGCACATGAAGTAGTTTGAGTAGTACAGCATCTAGCTTCTTGCGCACTGTATGACAATCAAGTTCAACATGTTTCGTTCTCTCATGGAACACAGGGTTTGTGGCAATTTATATAGCAGTGGTCTTGTCAGAGAACAAAATGGGAGGTGCTGGAGTAGTGACACTTAAACTGGAGAGAAGAGTGGATAGCCAAGAAAGTTCACATGAAGCAAAAGCAAGTGCTCTATATTCTGCTTCAGCAGAAGAGCGTGAAACACTAGGCTGTTTCTCGGATTTCTAAGATTTCAAAGAAGAGCCAAGGGACATGTCGAACCCTGTAGTAGATCGTCTACTGTCTAGACAAGCAGCCCAATCAGAATCCGCAAAACCAGTGACCGTAAGGTCAGCATCTTGTGAATAAAACAATCCTTGCCCAATTGTTCCTTTGATGTATCATAACACTCTATATACTGCATTGAGATGTGAATCTCTTGGAGTAGAGGATTATTGACAGAGTTTATTCACTGCAAATGTAATGTCAGTACGTGTGATAATGAGGTACATGAGTTGCCCAACAATCCTGCAATACATTTCTGCATCAGCCAACACTTCACCATCAGTCTTGGATAACTTCAGATTTGGTATCATGGAACTGAAGATGGCTGAGAACCAAGCATCCATGTAGAAGTAAGTAACTCTAACGCATACTTGCGTTGACATAAAGAGATACTTGCAGTTGTTTGTGCAATTTCCAGACCAAGAAAATACTTTAAAGGTCCTAAATTTCGCAATTTGAAACATTGTTGTAAACTTTCTGTAAATGAATCTCTTGCATTTGTGCTTGTACTTGCAATGATAATGTCGTCTACATATACAATTACTACCACAAAATCATCAGCAATATTGCGTATGAACAAAGTAGGATCTCCATGAGTTTTAACAAAGCCCAAAGGAAGCAAAGAAGCAGTGAATTTCTTGTACCATTGTCTGGAAGCCTGCTTGAGGCCATAGATTGAACGTTTTAGTGTGCAGACAGCATTAGGAGGTAAAGTAATACTTTTACGTTCTGCATAACCTTCAGGTAATGCCATATAAATTTCTTCGTCTAATTCTCCATTTAAGAATTCATTTGATACATCTAACTTACGTAAATGCCACTGTTTTGATGTAGATATTTTTAGAAGTAGTTTAATAGAAGTCATATTAGCAACAGGTGAGAAGGTTTTTGTGTAGTCAAGACCTTTCTTTTGTGTATAACCTTTTCCCACCAAACAAGCTTTATGTCTCTCAAGAGTGCCATCAGCTCGAAACTTCAAAGTAAACAACCATTTGGATCCAATTATTTTTTTACTAGAAAGAAGTGGCATAATATCCCATGTATTATTAATTTCCATAGCAGCAATTTCTATATCTACTGCTCCACACCATTCTTTAGATTCTCGAGCCTTAGAAAATGAATTAGGAATAGGAATTTTAGTTATATTGTTTATATATGAAAGATGAGTATCAGATAACTGTGTGTAAGAAAGTGTATCTGATATAGAATGAGAAGTTGATGAATGAATTGAATAACAATGGTAATCTGGAAATTTGCAGGTACCTTCTTTGTATGAGTGGTAGAGTGTTGTGTTGTGTAGGAAGGTAGCTGGGGAGAAATTTGTGGAATAGGAGTAACACTACCAGAGAACTCATGAGAATCAGGTGTGAAAATGTCAGAGAAAGATGTCTGTGATGAATCTTTGGCCAGAGGAAAAGTATCTTCATGGAGAGTAACATTTCTAGAGATAAAAATGGTGTTACTTTCCAAGTCCAGCAACTTATATCTTTTATAACCGAAGGGATAACCCAAGAATAGACATGCTCGAGCTCGTGGCTGAAACTTATGGTGCTTAAGAGCTATAGCAGAGACAGCGAAATGTATAAAGCTTGTCATATATAGGAGGTTTACCAGTAAGAACTTCATATGAATTCTTATTTGACAGTAATTGAGATGGTGTGAGATTGATCAGGAATACCGCAGTCAAGACATAGTCAAATCAGTAGGCAAGCGGTATATGTGATTGAAACATTAGAGCCCGAACCATATTCAATATATGTTGATGTTTACGCTCAACGACTGAATTTTGTTCTGGTGTCTCAAGACATGAGTGATACAACATTATGCCTTTCTCATTACAAAAACTTGTAAGTCTGAGTTCAGGGGCATTATCTGATCTGACTGACTTACCTGGTGTATTGTACAGCTTCTGAATTTATTGAACAAATGTTAGAAAAACTGTAAGAACCTCTGCTTTATTATGAAGTAAAAATATCCATGTAGTTCTAGAATGATCATCAACTACAGTTAAGAAGTATGTATAACCTTCAACTGTTTCAAATGAGAAAGGTCCCCAAATATCTATATCCAAGAGTTCAAGTATCAAATTACATATATGGTTTGGAGAAGGAAATGGAAACTTCTTCTGTTTGGCTAAGTGACAAACATGACAGTAAGAGTCATTCTTATTCTTATGTCTAGTAGTTCCCAAAGTATCAGAAATCGAATCTAATCTTGAGAATGATGGGTGACCAAGCCTCTTGTGCCAAGTTCCAACATCAACAATTGCATTAACAGATCCTGTTGAAACTCCATTCTCCAGCACATAGACGTTCCCAATTCTCTTACCTTGACCAATCTTCAAGCCCTTGATACGATCCTGGATTATACAGGTTGTATCATCAAAAATAAAACAACAATGAAGATCAGTAGTATTCGTACTCACAGTGAGAAGATTCAAACGAAATGTTGGAATATACAACACATTCAAGAGTGTAATATTTGCATTTATCTGAATTTTTCCAACTCCACTAATCCCAACAATAGATATTGTTCGCAAGTGAACTGAGCTAGCACTTGATGTATCAAGAGAAGTGAAAAGACTTCTATCATAGGCAACATGATGTGTAGCCCCATAATCTATAATCCATGAATTAGGAGAGAGACTATGGTTTGATACAGTTACTATTCCAATGAATTTATATGGAGAGTGTGAGAATTCTATAACCGTATTTGCAGGATTGATTTGAAAAGTACTATCTTCCGGTGTTGCAACTTGAGGTAAAGTTGGTTTGTAACTGTGAGTTGAACAAAGCAATAAATTGATGAATTTGGTCATGTGAAAGATTTCCTATCATTCCTTCAAGATTAGGTGAAGATGTAGACATGTCAGAAGAAGTAACTGTTGCAGCTACAGGAGAAACAAACTTAGAACTCGTCTGTTTGTTATCTGATTTCCCTTTTTGTGTATATCTAGGTGGATAACCATGTTTCTTGTAGCATCTAATAACCATGTGACCTAGTTTGTTACAGAAAGAACATATAGGTCTACCTTTATTTGGACCGGACTGAACATAGCAGATGCTAGGATCTTCTGGAGGAGCATAAGATGTTTCATATTGTGAGACTCGAAAAGCGGCTGCTGGAGTAACAGTATTAGAGAAGCCTCTCTGACTGTCATCTTGATCATGAATATTGTAAACCTCAGCTAAAGAAGGCAAGACTTTCTTCATAATGATTTGTCTTCGAATGATTGCATAAGGATCATTAAGACCAGCTAAAACTTTCACAATACGAGATCTATCTAATTTATGTTTCATCTTAACAGTTTTACCACAAGTACAGGGATCATCAGCTTCCTCTGTACTATCTAAATTGTCCTACTGAGTTTTCAAAGTAGTATAATAATCTGATAGACTCAAAGATCTTTATCTTAATTCCTAAATCTGCTAAAGAAGATTGAAAGTTCAAGGCAGATTTTTCATGTGAAATCGAGCATACAAATCATGCCAAATATCAGAAGCACAAGAAAGACACAAGCTACTGCGATAAATCTGTGGTGAAACTGAGTTTCAAAGCCAGGACTTCACCATATTATCACAACGAGCCAAACTCCAAAACTAACATCTGTTTCTAATGGAGGCATGATCAAACCATTGGTAAATCCTAATTTGCTCTTAGCGCTCAATGCAATCTTCATAGCTGCATTCCATTCATTGTAATTTGTTCCATCAAGACGAATATGATCAATTGCAAACCTGGATGATCTGCACTTTGGAAGAAATATGGTGATTGATTCGGATATGTTGAATGAGGCATCATCATCACTCGCGAAGCTCCTGGAATTGAAGATGCACTCATAGAAGGAAGGATTTGAGGAGAATCGCCATTATCATCAGATTCTTTCACCTTTTTCGAAGTTGAACTCACCGAAGTTTTCAAACGCGCCGATCATCGAATAGCTTTCACGGAAATCATTGCAGAAATGAAACAGAGGATCAGAGAGCGAGTTTAAGCTCAAATTAGTTTAGATTCAAAGAAAAGTTAGCTTGATAGCTCTGATACCATGTTACGAATGAAGAAGATAAGTTTGTTAGAGAGAGAGGAATGAAGAAGGAAAGTGAAATATATGAAAGTTTTTTGTTATTCCTCAAATAATTTGTACAAAGTTAATATATAAAACGATCAAAATTGATTTGTACAATAATACTAAACCGACTTAAACCAATAACTCCATTACTTGGGTTTAGGCATCCAAATAAGGTTTAGTTTTTTTCATTCAAGAATTATTATAACCATTCATTTGGGTTTAGACATCCAACTACTTTGTTTAGTGTATAATATTTAGCTTCATTTACTTATTTTAATCATTCCATTGTGTTTAGACATCCAATTAGGGTTTAATTTTTTTCCCATTCAAGAGTTAATATATTCATTCTCTTGGATTTATGTATCCGTTAAATCTTTTTAGGGTATAATTTCAGTTTGAATTACTAAATTTTGATCATTCCCTTGGTTCAGACATCTAATTAGGGTTTAGTTTTTTTGTTCAAAATATTTTATTTATAAAGTTTAATAAGATAATTTATAAATTGATTTTTATAAGGTATTGTAAGATAACTTATAATTGTATTGTTTATAAGGTTTTATAAGATCTCTTATAAAACGTTATAAATGTTAAAACCAAATTTTGAGATGAAAAATAAATTTTGTGGGAAAAATATTTTGACTGGAAAAAACTTTTGGTGAGAAAAAACTTTTTGACAGGGAAAAATTTGTGGCAGGAAAAAAAATATTCGTAAAAATCAAAAAATACTAATTTAAGGGTATTTTAGTCATTTGTTAATAATGAAAGGCATATTCTAAAATTCTCAAAAAAACAGAGACATTGTTAAAAATGTGCTTTATTGGAAGATATTTTTGCAATTTTTCCTTACACAAAAGTTGGAGGCCCATTGACAATTAGAGACTAAAATAATATTAAATTTTTAATAGAAAATTTATTTTTAAAAAAATCTTTTTGTTTTCCTCCTACTTCTCTACCACCATATTAGCTACCACCAATCACCATCTTTCTCCTTCCTTGTTATCTTTCATATTTCTATGTAAACAAGTCTGATTTTTTCTACAGATCTACAATTCATCATTTTTCCTTTGTATTATTTTCATCTCTTGTATTCTGATTGTATGTTGTTATCATCATCTCGTATGTTTTATAAAAGTGTAAGTAGTAAAATTTTTATAAATTTATTTATATGTTCAAATTTCTTACATATATATAAATTTTTAGGATGAACAAACTATATATTTTTATCTTCATTATGTAATTTTGACCTTTTTCTATTATGTACTATAGATGGAATCTACAAACGACTCCACAAAATCAACCACCAATTCAAACGACTTCAGAAAAGACCTACATTTCAGATGCAATAAAGAAATGAAGACTCCAATACATGGTAAGGTACAAGCAAAAAAAATCTCCAATTTGATCACATTTTACTAAGCAAAAATGTGGTGAAAAAGCTAAGTGTCTTCATCATTCAACCCTTATTAGTTGCAAAAATAAAACTGGCTCCACAACTAGTGCGCTGCTTAAGCATTTGAAGTTTGTAAAATTTTAAATCAAAAAGTGGAGAGAAGTGATGAAAGAGATGCTAAGAGGTAAAAACAATCAACTTTACACCATTGAAGTGAAATAGAAGGCATCTCAGATGGGAGTATTATACCTTCTTACTTAATTTATGATCCCATTGTGAGTCGAAAATCATTGGTGGAGATGATAATGATGGATGAGCTACCATTTATATTTGTTGCGCACAGAGGATTTAAGCATTTTATGAGTATTATTAAACTAAGATTTGAAATGCATTCCCATAGAACAGTACCTAGAGAAGCTTTGAATAGTTTTGAGGAAGACAGGTACAAGCTAAGAAAAATTTTCAAAAACTACAAAGATAGTGTATGTCTAACAACCGACACATGGACATCAATACAAAATCTGAACTATATGTGTCCTACAGCTCACTATATTGATGAGGATTAGAAGTTACACAAAAGAGTTATCAAGTTTTGTTTAGTTGATAATCATGCAGGTGAAACAATTGGAAGAATGGTTGAGAAGTATTTGGGTTTTTTGGGAATTAGTAAAGTAATCACAATCATTGTGGATAATGCAAGCTGCAATGATTTGGGATTAAAATACTTGAAGAAAAAGCTTACGTCGTGGGGAACAACAATCTTAAATGGATAATTTTTGCAGATGAGATGCGGTGCTCATATTTTGAATTTGATTGTGAGAGAAGGTCTAAAAGATATAGATGAGTCAGTTTTAAAGATTCGATCAGCTGTTAAATATGTCAAAGCTTCACCAAGTAGGCTACAAAGTTTAAGCAATGTATAGAGCTTCAAAAGGTTGAAACAAAAGCTGGTCTTTGTTTAGATGTTGAGACAAGTTGAACTCAACATTTTTTGATGTTAGAATCTGCTTTGAAACTCAAAAATGGTTTTGATATACTTGAGTTGGAATATGATAGATATGTTGAAAATCTAACAAGAATTTGTATATGTACACCAAATAGTGATGATTGAGCTACAGTAGATGCTCTGTTACCAATCTTGAGGTACTTTTATGAGGCAATTTTGAATATTTTTGGGTCAAAATATGTGACTAGAAATATATATATATGAAAGAGATATTTGGTTTGGCTTGGTGATAATAAAATGGATACAATGGATGATAAAATCAAAAAAAAGAAATGGCTGAAAAAATGAAGGAAAAGTTTGAAAAGTATTGGGGAAACTACAACAACATGAACTTGATAATTTACGTTGCTGCTCTATTTAGCCCTCGTTGTAAAATGAAATGGAATAAGTGAATTATTAATGGAGCTTATTGGAAAGAAGAAGTTGAATGTCTATTTCAAATGATCAACAATAATTTGGATAGATTGTTTGTGTATTATGAGTCTTTGCTCGCAAAGAGAGAACTACTCAAGAAAAAGAAAAGCCAAATTATGACAAAGGAGAAAAATATTTGTTGATAGATTCAGTGTTTGATGAAGCTGAAGAAAGTGAAGACATTGTTGTTGCTAAATCAGAGTTAGAATGCTATTTGGAAGAAATCAAGAAGATAGAAAACAACCAGCTTTTGATATTTTATATTGGTGAAAGACAACATGTTCGAAGTATAAGATTTTGTAAATGATTGCAAGGGATTTGTTAGCTAATATATGTATCAACGGTTTCTTCGCAACTTTCTTTTAGTGTTGGGGGTCAAGTTATCCTTTTTGAAGTTCTTTGCCACCAAAAATCGTCAAACCTTTAATTGGTATCGAGATAATAAAGAAGACTTAAAAGTGGAAGAAGTTTTGTATGATCTTAAATATATTAAATCAAGTATAATATTTTATTATTTCTTGTTTGATTAAAAATATAATCAATACGAATAAGTTAATATTCTTTTGTAGAGGTGAACAGTTTAAGCATCGACTCCACTAAAGGAGCATACTGAATTTGTAAGGTATATCTCTAACTAAGTCGTACTACTACATCATTGTTTTTCGAAGACTAAGTTTGAAAGATTGTGTTTGCGCCTTGTGGAGTTTTAGATGTTGTTTTCTACTTTGAAATGTTTTTGTTTGTCTAAATAATATTATATATTAAATATTTTGGTACATCTTTTGTATAATTCTCTATATTTAAGGATATTTCTCTCACGTCAAAGCTTAAAAGCTTAAACCGTATGAGATTATAATGTATAAATTCTCTTTTGTTTTCTTTTTGCACGAAGAAGTGTTGAACTTTGACAGAAAGCCAAACTTTTTTTTTTCTTGTCAACATTGGACCGCAACTCGCCGACCCATTAGCAGAAAATCAAACTTGTTTTTAGAGTTTTACTTTCTAGTGATGTTTTTTGAAGACTTTTTTGTGTTTCTTCTCTATGATCTTTGACGTTCTATTAATTTTTTGGAATACAATTAAACTAGCCAGTTATATATTTTGTGTGTTTTTAGCTGTGACAGAAATGGTTATTAAGTTTCACAAAAAATTACTATGCATTTTACATGTATTCAACGAATCGGATCCGGATATCTGCAGATCGGATCCAAAAATCGGATATTTATATTGTTCAGATCTGGATCCATGTAATAAAATCAAGGGTCTAATGGATCGAGATCCAGATTTCACAAAATTACCATATATCCAACTCATGCCCAGGGCTAAGGAGCATGACTCTTCCTTAACTCATAAGGTGTTGAGTTAACCCCTTTATGAGGAATTTTATTTAGAATATAACAAGCAGATACACAGCTTTCCCTCCCCCTACAATTGAATTGAAGATCCAAAACTGACCAAACTTGGATTTATCATATTTTTCAATGTTCTATTTTTCCTCTTAGCAAGTCCATTTCGCTGAGGAGAATAAGATAAAAACGTTCATGAATAATTCCCTTTTATAAATTAAAGGCATTTAACAAATTATATTCATATTCACCTCTTCTATCACACCTTAACCGTTTTATCATCTTTTTAATGGATTTTCTACTTCAGACTTATAAGCTAAGAAAGCATCATAAATCTCATCTTTTACACTCAACAAATATAGATGAGCATATCTAGAAAAATCATATGTAAAAGTGATATAGTAACGCTTACCACCTCTGCTTATACAGTTCCTAAAATCTGCAATGTCTAAGTGTATTAGCTCCAAAAATAATTGAGGACCTAGTTGTAACCTGTGAAAAAGGTTTTCGAGAACGCTTTGCCTCAACACAAAATTTCACCCTTGGTTAGATTATTTTATTAGATTATCAAGTATGAGATTATCACTTTTTAACATCTTAGTTAACTTGAGAAATTTACCTGAGGATAGATTTAGATCTATCTCACTTATTCTATTAATTATTACCACACTGGAATCACCCAAAAAAATATCTTCACAAGATGATTCATCAAGAGACTTGAACAGACTTTTTTGGCTGCAAATATAGCGAGGGCGTCTAAATCAACTATTCATTCCACTACATCACCCATAACACTTACCTTAGTCATTACATCTATCATCTCTTTGGACCTCATTTGATAGTTAACTTCACTCAAAAGTTGTATCTTAGACAGATCAGGTAGCATCAAATTGTATGACGTCGTAGTTAAACAAAAAAATAGTAAGAATCCAACAAAAAAGATTATTCTCTCATGATCGTTGGAACAATATACCTAGATAAAGAATAATAGAAAGAGATAATAAATAGGAAGCAAAGAGATCAACAAAATTGCAGAGACACAACAGAAGCTATTGAACTAGAGAGAATGGATATGCATACTTCATGCAACTATCAAGACAATTTTGTCAAGAGTAAAATCTGTTCTCCAAAGCTATGCACTCAACTTTAGAAATGAAGCTTTTACAGATTTTCTTAGAAGAAAGATAGATACACTTTAGGGATTCGACTCAAAGAAAAGGAATAAATCTTCCGAGTCGAAAGCGTTTCCAATATAAACACTTACACCAAATCAAAGTTGAATAATACTCAACTTAATTCTCGCCTCAATCATCTCCAATTTACTGAGATATTTCTAACGGAAAATCAAATGAATGCTCAAATTAATTTTTGGAAAATATGCTTTCACGAAGAAGATGAAAGCGTTTTAAAGAAATTAAACTATTTTTAAAGATCATTTAGATATTTGATTTTGTAAGCCCGTTAAGAATAATAGTCACTCACCTTAAATTCAAAAGACATCTTACAATATGATTTTATTATATAGGTGCGAGTCGTGCGACATATATTCATCATATAATAGAACACATAAAAAATCTAATGCCACACTTTTAAGTTTGCACAAAGATAGCACTTAGCAGCCCATTATGTCACTGGCAATTGCATATGATCATGATTCTTACCATTTTTTTCTAATTTTGGATATTTTTACACATATATAAGTGATTGATAAATTTCTTTTATGCTTTATTGACCAAAAAAAATCATTATATCAAGAAAAATAAGATAGAAAGAAAGAAATTAGAGAAAATTGTGTAGAATGCCACAAAAAAAAAGAATTGTTAAACATGCTATTTTTTTAAATTTCTCTTTAGATATGCTACTTTTGATGGTATTGTGGCATTCATTTGGTTGATTTTCCCTCATTTTCTTTCCAAACAGATCTCGAGATCATAAACATGGACATGAATTTTTATTAAGGTCATGGACGTGGACATGATTTTATTGACCTCTATAATTACGACATCTGGTAAAGAGAGAAATCGTTTTGCCGTTATGGAGATGACATTTGGAAAATCGTAAAAAAAGTTGCCAAGGTCATAGATGCGAACATAAATTGTCATCGAGATCATAGACATGAACATGAGTTCGTTGATTTGAAAAAAAAAATGTCAAAACAGCATTCTTTGACTTCTATAATTACGACATCTCACATAAAGAGACAATATGGAGATGACATTTAGCGGAAAATGGTTCTCAAGGTCATAAACATGGACATGAATTGTCATCAAGGGCATAAGCATGGACATGAATTTGTTGATTTGTGGCAAATATATATATATATACAACATTCGTTTACCTCTATAATTACAACATTGTGAGAGAGAAAAAGTGGTATGCCAATATGGATATGACATATGGCGAAATGGAAAAGAGGTGTTCGAGGTCATTAACATGGATATGAATTAACATCGAAGTCATAGATATGGATATGAGTCATATATTTGAAAGATTATTGGTCATCGATACTATATACATGGACATGAGAGCCCATGTCTATTTAAGACATATCCCTAAGGGACCATTGATTCTCTCGTGTGAATCACATTCTCAGACGTTATAAAATTTTGTTATAACTTTTTGCGATAGTTCAGCAAAAAAATCAAGGCCATAGATATAAACATAAGCCATAAATTATATTCAAATTGGCAAAACTGAAGAGATTTTGTAAAATTGGTATTCTAGACAATTTGAAACTTAATTATGGCATAAACCAAAATATTGCCAATAAATGAATTTGCTTGAATAAACAAAAAGGAAAGAAGTTTATTTGCTTGTATTGAAGATTATCTGGTCAACCAAGAAAAGTTTAGAAGCAAGATTTACTGAGTTTCCGCAACGCGTCATTGTTAATTTCCCAATTGGTAATAGTGTGAACACTCGTGGACGACAAAAGAAGCTGCTTTCTCTCTCTCTCCCAACTTCAATTCGCTTAGTTCGAATCTGAACAAAGTTGGTTTTTCTATTGGAACCCAGAATCTCAATTCCCCTCCTTTCTATCTGAGTATTGGGAAAATTCTGGACTTTTCGCTATTTCTCTATCCATTCGTTCTTGATTCATTGATTTCTCCATAGGATTTGAGGTTTTTTTTTTTTAATATAGTTTTTGATTACTGTAATTATTCATTGGCAAAATTGAGTGGAGGAGATGGGTTGTTTCTCGTGTTTTGATTCGAGTGACGATGAGAAGCTGAATCCAGTGGAAGAATCCAATGGTCAGAAACAATCTCAACCGACAGTATCCAATAGCATCTCTGGACTCCCTTCAGGTTTGCTAGTTAATTTTTATTTCTCATTTGTTTTTAATCATTATCCTCTATGGTTACATGCCCACAAGATCTGCTTATCTGATCTTGATTAGGTTTAAGGGACTTCATCTTCTCACTGTTACTTTGGTTAGATGAACTTGGCTTGATGGCATGTTTTGATCCAACTGTATTCAAATTTGTTGTCCAAAGGCCAAGGCCAATCATAATCCTTTGCTTCAATTTCACAAGTTTGTCTTCAGTGTATGATTTTTGTGTCTTCACATATGAATTGGAGTGTGTGAAGGATCAGGATCATATGATCCTACTGAATCAGGATTAGGATCTTAGATTTGTTTATTTTGGGGTTGCACCCTGAAGACATTGATGAAATTTTATGCTTTTTGGGTGGATTTGTTCTTGGAGTTCAGGGTTGGTATGAGGTATGAGTAGAATTTTGGTAGATTGATTGGCTTTGATGACGTTTCAGGTGGGGATAAGCTTAGCTCAAAGAGCAACGGAGGGTCAAAAAGGGATCTACTGCTTCCAAGGGATGGGCTTGGACAAATTGCTGCTCATACATTTGCTTTCCGTGAACTCGCTGCAGCAACTATGAACTTTCATCCCGACACTTTTTTAGGCGAAGGTGGATTTGGACGTGTTTACAAAGGAAGGCTTGACAGCACCGGTCAGGTAACCTTTTGTTCTGTCTGAATGTGAGGAACTAATATCGTAATCCTATTTTGAAGTTGCATATAGTTGTTGTTATTGTATTTTAGGTGGAGAATTTGCTTACAAGAAATATAGTTGATGCTTGAACTATTTTCTTTATACGTGTGAAACAAAGAGGGTATAAGATAAGGTCTTGCTATTCTCTTGGCTTTCGGTTTATATAAATATTGTCAAACTAAATTTTGCATACTTGGAGGACAGAGTTAAGTTAATGTTTACTCTTATCCGCCATGATACTCTTGATATTTTTTCCCCTGCATGCTACAGATCAGTTGCAGCTTGGTGCTTTCGCATACATTAATAGTGTTGTAACTCTGATTTTTTTCATCATTTGTGTCAGGTTGTTGCTGTTAAACAATTGGACAGGAATGGTCTACAAGGTAACAGAGAATTTCTGGTAGAGGTTCTTATGCTTAGCCTTCTTCATCATCCCAACTTAGTAAACCTTATTGGTTACTGTGCTGATGGAGATCAACGACTCTTGGTATATGAGTTTATGTCGTTAGGATCATTGGAGGATCACCTCCACGGTAAATTTCTTAATCTTATCTAGTCCTTTCAGAACTCTAAGAATCTTTCTGATCTTGGTATATATCGACCCATGATTCTTTCTGATCTCAGTCAATGTCAACCCTTACTTTTAGAAGATTCTTCCTAATTTGTTTATTTGTTATTTATAAATTATATATGTAGACTTTAGTCGAGAAGTTCTAGTGGCTAGCTATTTCTGGCAGCCTCTAACAGATTTAACTTTAATATTTCCCTTATGGGTCCCCAGATTTGCCACCGGATAAGGAGGCCTTAGATTGGAACATGAGAATGAAGATAGCTGCTGGTGCGGCTAAAGGTTTGGAATTCCTACATGATAAAGCAAATCCTCCGGTTATTTATAGAGATTTTAAGTCATCAAATATTTTACTGGATGAGGGTTTTCACCCAAAGCTTTCTGATTTTGGGCTTGCTAAACTGGGACCAACCGGAGACAAATCTCATGTCTCCACTAGAGTCATGGGCACTTATGGTTATTGTGCTCCAGAGTATGCAATGACTGGACAATTGACAGTAAAATCAGATGTCTACAGTTTTGGTGTGGTTTTTCTAGAGCTCATCACTGGTCGCAAAGCTATAGACAGCGAGATGCCTCATGGAGAGCAAAACTTGGTGGCTTGGGTAAAGAAACAATTTTCATTCAATCTCTCATTCTGTTATGCAAAAAGTTTTAAGTTTTTTTTCTTATTTTAACATTGAGAACATTTTGGTATTTTAACAGGCTCGCCCTTTGTTTAACGACAGACGAAAGTTCATAAAACTGGCGGATCCTAAATTAAAGGGACGGTTTCCAACGCGTGCGCTCTACCAAGCTTTAGCGGTGGCTTCAATGTGCATCCAAGAGCAGGCGGCTACACGCCCTCTCATTGCAGATGTGGTCACTGCACTCTCCTATCTTGCAAACCAGGGATATGATCCAAACAAAGATGATGGTAGGAGAAACCGAGATGAACGAGGGGGGAAGTTAATAACAAAGAACGATGATGGAGGTGGCTCGGGAAGTAAATTTGATCTAGAAGGTTCCGAGAAGGAGGATTCGCCGAGAGAGACAGCTCGGATATTGACCCGAGATATCAATAGAGAGCGTGCGGTTGCAGAGGCTAAGATGTGGGGAGAAAGTTTAAGGGAGAAACGGCGACAGAGTGAGCAGGGAACTTCAGAGAGCAACAGTACCGGGTAGAACCAGTCTGGGTCTTAAACCTTTTTTGTTCTTTTTTTCTCAAAGTCTCATTTATTGTCAAACATAGAAAACAAACAAAAAACATTGAGTTGCTGTACATTATATGTGTTGTTACAATATGGCCAAAAGGTGGACTCTTTTAATAACCAAAAACTCTAATTGAGATTCTGGAGAGTTGTTGATGATGTTCTTTGTAACATGTTGACAGATAGTTCTTGGTGAGTCACATGTGGCGATGTTTACGTCTGATCGAAGATTGAATTGCAAAGATCCAACTTTTATTAGTGAATTTCTGGATTCTTTTCGGTGTTTATGTGGTGTGGCTAATGTCCACACTCACGGAGTTTCGGACAACGTGGGTCACATGCCCTCGCAATCTAACAATTATTTTGAGGATACCTATCGAGATTGTAAGATTTTGGTTCGTCTTCTTAAAGTTTTTGTCGGGACTTTCTTTCTTTTGACAGCAAAGACCTGGGTATTTCGAGTTCGGCTCAAATTTGGTTTGGATCTTTTCGGATTTGGGTTCGAGTTTTCGGGTCTAGTAATTTAGGATCCATTCAGGATTTTTTATTTTCAGGTTTGGTTCAATTCGGGTATAAATCGGATTCGGGTATAAATCGGATTCGGATTTAGATATTTATATTAAATTTATATATTATCTTTTTATTTGCAAGCAACATCTGCTCAAAAAAAAGGAAGATTAAAGTTTAAAAATAGTAAAAAACTAATATAAATAAGTTTAAAAAGCCTAAATATAACAAAAAGAATAGAGTATTTATTTGGTTCTTGATTCGATTGTGGTTCGGATTCGGGTTCGGGTTTTCAGGTACATAAATTTAGGACTTATTGAAGTATTTCGTCGGGTTTAGTCGTGTTCGGTTCCTTTTTTTGGGGTCGGTTTTTGAATATCGGATTTTATGCCCATGGCAGCGTATACTCCCTCTATTCTAACATATATAATTTCTAGAAGTTTTGATTTGTTCCATTTTATAATATGTTTTGTGAATTCTAACAGAAAATTTATTCTTTTCAATAATTTTTGACTATTAGTGTTTTGCAATTTTTTTGGATTGGTTAAACTAAAATAAATTAAAACACTAATTAATTTCAAAATTCAGGTAAAACATTTTATAATTTGGGACGGATGGAGTGTTATACTATTGTTTTTATTCGATAAAGAGTATTCTATTGATTACAATGACCGTTTAATGAGATGGTAAAAGTACAAAATAAGAAAAAAACTCTAGCAAACAAAAACATAGGTCATAAATGGTGAATTGGTTTTTGGTTTTTAGATTCTAGTTTTTGGTTTTTGGTTTTCAATTTTTAATTTAGCTTTTAGTTTTTGATTTTTGTTAATAGATTTTACTTTTCAAAAACTCAAAAATCTGGTTTTTGGTTTCTAGCCAAAATAACGTGAGTTTTGTAAAAACTAGTTTTCCTAGTTTTAAGGAAAACAGAAAAATTAAAATCATGAATGTTTTATTCCTGTAGAAATTGTTTTTAAAATCTTTAAAAACTAGTTTCTCAAAAACTTGACTGGCTAAAATTATAGTTTTTGAGAAACAAAAGCCAAAAATCATTTTAAAAACTGCATCCAGTCAACACCATAGTAAATAGCTAAAACAAAGAAAATTGATACAAAAAATATTGAGAAGATAGAAATTTGAAGTCGAGACGAGACCAAGACAACGACATAGATGCTTATCACTAGAAGAAGTGGGTGGCAGCCATAGACACATAAAGCAGAATTAGACATGTTTTGAGATGAAGCACGACATGTCCAGGAATAGCCATGGGCATTTTATTCCAGATTCTAACCCGACTTGAAAAAGTCAGTTCGGGTCGGATTTAAACAAAGCTAAAATCCGGATGGATTTTAACATTTGAGTGCTTTGAATTTTTAGATCGGGTTCGTGTAAAATCAAATACACATAAATAAACTGAATATAACCGAATATAGGATATCAGTATAGTGTAATGGATTACATCGAAAGTAAAAAAGTTGGAATCATCTTCTCTCTTTCATGCTTTTGTGAAACACGAGCATGATGTCCTCTTCTTGCTAAAGCAAATTCCAAAATTCAAAGAACCATTATAATGTTGTTGCTCGATCAATCAAATCAATATCCTTTCTCTCATTCTTGTTAGCTTTTTATTATTCCCATTATCGGTTTAAGATCAATCCAGATAATCTACTAGCTAGAGACAGGGGGAACAAGCCGGTTCTGCTGCTACGGGATTGAAGTGTTATCTGGATTGAAATCTTGAAGTGTTGAAATCTTATAGAGGTTTATTTTTGTGACTTTTGAATTTCTTTCTAGTTTTGTATAGATTATGATTAGATCTTGTTTTGGTTTGGGTTTGGCCACCATATCTCAATCAGACCTGAAATTTGTACATGTGCATGTATCAATCATATCTTCAAAAAATGATTAAACAAGGCCCGAACCAAACCTGATTTAAGCCAAAATTTTAAAATGACTGAAAAGATATTATATTGGTAAATCTGAAATATCCACCCGGTCAAGTTTGGGTACCTAAATGTCAAAGACTACCAAAAAAGGCAATACATCGACTATAAGCCACATCTGAGAGCCCCATGAAAATCTCCAAGGCCCCAAAAAAGTGATAAGGACCACTACTTACAACCTAAAGCCCAAAACCAGGAAGAACCAACAACGAACTCAATACCTTTGATTAAAATCCTCAGTTGCACTTACATCCAAACCAGTTTAGGCACAAAAAATAGTCTCACAGAACTTTGTTGATTGAAGATGAAAAGAACAGGAACCATAACACCATTAAAACCGCAAGAGGAGATATGAGGTGCCATCCTTTAGGAGAAACTATGACCCAAAAACTCCAATATGTCCAGCTGAAAGTGAGGAGTCAATCTCAACAATCATTAAACTGACTAGAGAAGATAAAATAAGCCCCATTCCAAATCTTCATAGAGGTTTGACACCAATTTATAAAGGTAGAGGGGAAGAAATGCCCACAACAAAGCAGAGACAAGCCTAAGGTAAATCCACAACCATAACCAATGACCCAATGAAAGATGAAAATAGGATAAGGAATATGTATAGAGGAGAAGGAAGAAGCATCTAGATGAGGACACAAAATAGAAACTCATAGAGCGACATCAACGCAACAACCCAAAAAAAATACGCCTTTAATGAGACATTCTGAATAACTTACACTGAGAAAACTTTGGCTAGACCTAGGAAAGAAGATGACCACAATATCAGAGAAACCACCAACACTAACAAAGGCATAAGCACTACTCCTAATTGATTCTAATGAAAGGTTGAGAAAGGAAAAGATTCGAACCTCTTAGTCTTACTATCATCGAGCTTTAAATATCAACATATTCAACTATACAAATTAAATGAACATGGTAGGAGTAAGAATTTGCTCATACATAATCAAGAAATGAGGAGGCATGAGGGATACGCCTCCGAGAAGATTTGAACGAGCAAATCTTTCCTGAGTTTTTTCTTGAAAGATTGTAAGAAAGGGATGCGAGAGAAGAAGCGAGGGTAGAGATTCCCGAGAGAACCAAATCCAAAAATTTTGTATCAGATGAACTAAATCAAACAATTACAGATAAGGGTTGCTTTCATAGAATCTCACGGATCCAACAATCAGAGGTGAAAGAGGAGATACTGATGCTCCTTTTTCGGCAGCAGTGAGAACCATCGTCCCCAGGAAAAAAGAGATAAGTGAAATAGTTTTTTTTATGGTTTTTTTCTGTAAATAAACTTGAATAATTGAGTAATAAAAGACCAAGGCCTTATACAGCAAAAATGTTCAGCAAACCATAGATAAAAGGCCAAAGCCAAAAGCAAAGACAAACATAGATTTAAAAGGCCTAGGCCCAAAACAAAAGAAAGTCAGAAGCTTTATTCCGATCATGATTATGGCCTTGATAGATCCAATAATCTATTCCTTTGGTGCTGAGTTTCCAGCTTCTTGTGCACCTGTTTCATTTCCATTCTGGTTCTGTGTTGCATTCTCTGTTTCCTTGTTTCTAATGAGGTTCCCATCTCCACCTGCAATACTCACCATATCCCAGTTCTGCTCCTTTGTTGGTATAGCTAAGTTCGCCTCGATTGGATCTGGAGATATCCTGAGGATTGTTGATCACGTCTTCGATCGTAACCCTGGTGCAATAGATGCTATGTGATGGATTTATGTTAGCTAGTGAGCATGATGTGAATGGTTGTGTTGCCAGAGATCCTGAGAAGTATGACGAATCTGTCAGGAGTCACTGCTCATGTTGCTTGGGAATGGATCATTTTCTTGTGGAGGAGAGAATACCAAATAGTCTTCAGGCGTTGGCACAATATGAGCAGAAGGTGGCTCTATATGTGAGCTTTTGACAGTTAAGACACAACCGGTGGATCCATTCGAAGTAAAACTGAACAAAGAATCTATCACCGTTTTGACAATAAACACTTTGATAGTACCTAAGCTTGTTTTCCAAGTTGAACTTTATTTTGACTCTTATGAGTGGCGGCCTCGTGACAGAGAATTCATTGAGATCAACATCGATCACCTCTCCCATTGTAGATGTGATTAGTCTAACCGCTGTTTCTAAAGCATAGTGGAGTGGGAGGTAACGGATTTGCATCCAAATTTGCACCTTGGTGATTGGATCTAGTGACTGATTGTTCGTCCACTTTTCCACTGCTAGTAGCCAGCCATTGTATGTGAGTGGCTACATCCTGTATATCGTGTTCATGTCCTCTTCATTAGCAAAGAAAAACTGAGCCATTTCCACATTGATCATCCTTCCTTTGACCGTGGTGTGTAGACACCAATCCTTGGGAAGATCTTCAATGAGCTCAAAGATATTCTGCTCTAGCGGATTGATGGTCTTGACTAGCAGACTTCTTCTGTTTTGCGCATGTATGTCATGGTACATCTGTCCTGGGAGGAAGACTGCTGGACTTTTCCGACCCAAGTCCCATTGACTCAAGGCATTCCACATGACGTTATCCATCTTCCTTTGTGTTGTTAAGCTCCTTTCTCCTTGTCTTATATAGACCTGGGATTAGACAGTGTGGCAATCACCATTTCAGTTTCTCAGTTTTCATTGGTTGTATTACCTCGGGAACCAACAAACTTTCATGCACGTTATTGGTAGAATCAATATAAGCAAATCACACCAAAGGATTTGCCTTGTGTTGATTAACCTCGTGTAAATTACCATTGGTTTATATCTCTGCATCTGCCGAGTAGTTGTCTCTGACAGGTGTTCTTAGGGATTCCTGGCCTCCTAACCGATAAATTAATTTCTGTTTAGCCGTGATGGAACTAGAGAAATGATTCATGTGCGTTTCTCCCAATAACCATGATGATCTAGCTAGTCTGAGAGGAGGTGGCTTGTCTGTTGATACTTGTGGATACCGAAGCATTCCTCTTTTTTATTGGCGAGATTTGAGGTGAGCGTAGTGGGCTTTATTTTCAAAGTTTAGACATGTAACTAACATTACTTTATTGCTTCTGAGTTCTGGCCCATGAACAAAGCATTTCTATTTTGTTACGCTGGCTTTGAATTGGGCCTTTTCCAGGCTTAGGCCCAGGTAGATAATAGCTCAATGTTCGGACCACGTTTTAACAGTATTACAGAATCATGCTTCTCTCATGAGGCGAATAAGTCTCTGGCTGAGTGATCCAATTTGGTAGGCCTCTTGCAATATAGTAATTATATCTGCCTTCCTTCATTACACTAGTTGCAATGGCTCTTGCTTCCTTGTTCTTGCTTGGATGTGATCCATAGAACCTAAAATCCTGGAATTTTTTTACTAAGCCTTGAATCTTGTGTAACCACGCCTTGAATTTTGGCCATCTTGAAGGGTAAGAGATTGCCATCAAGATAGTTTGATTGTCAATTTCTACCACCAGTTTGCTGATGCGTAGTTCAAGTGAGGCCATTAGTATCCTATGCACTCCAGTGAAGGCCGTATTCATGTAAGTAGCAACACTCACAATGGCTTGTCTCCCATGCAATAGGTTCCCTTCTCCTATCTTTTCTAGAACAAAAGCAGCTCCACTAAGATTGGATTTTGCTGACCATGCTACATGCCATTTAATTATATGATATCCAACATAATTTTCTTTTGAATATATCCAATGGGAGTGGATATTATTGGTTTTAGCTTGGTTGTGTTCAGCCGCTAATGTCTGCATCCATAGATCTCTCTTATTGAAGCACTCAAAGATTTTGGCTTGTAAATTTGGCATCGTCTTTTGTATCACGATCTCGTTCCTCGTATTCCATATAGTCCGTAATAGCCATGGAATAATAGTGGTTTCATTATTCAGCCCATCTCTTGTTTGGTGTTTGTGGATAAAGAAACTCAGATTTACTGTAAGGGAGGAGGTAGAGAAGCCTGTCGGGGGAAGTGGGTGGAGGGAGAGTGCCCATATTTGTCTTGCCGAGTGACACACAAACAAGCAGTGGTTGATTGTTTCTGCTTCCACATCGCATATGGTACATGTATCCTCTGTAATTATTTTCCTTTCTTGAGACTAGAGGATACCGCCAATGCATCTGATAATGCTCTCCAAAGAAACATTTGGATCTTCCAAGGGGCTTTGATGTTCCATATTTAAGTTTTTAAAATGTGTTCCAGCCTAATTGGCGAGGAGCTTCTGATGTTATTATGTGAGTTTCTTTGTTGTGTAAGTCTGTATCCACTCTTGACAGTATATTCCCCTGATTGATTTAGCCACCAGATCCACGAATCTCTCTTTGACACACAGGGTGGAGTTTCTAATATTATCTTCGCATCCGACTCCAGAAAAGTGTCCATCACTACTTCTCTGTCCCATTGGTCATTGTGTATGAGTACATCAACTCTCAGATTGACATTGAATCTGCTGTTTTTGCTTATTGGAGCTTGAGGTTAGTCTGTACAAGTCCATCTAGAATTCCAAACAAAGGTATCTTTACCATCTCCGATCTGTCTGAGTAATCCTTTTTCTAGTAGTTCTTTTCCAAAACAAATGCTTTTCCAGGCATAAGAGGCTTTGGGACGAACTTCACTTGACAGGAAGTCTGTGTTGGGATATTATTTAGCTTTAAAGATTTTAGCCATCAACGAGTTTTGATTGGTAAGCAGTCTCCAGACTTGCTTTGCTAACTTGCTTTGCTAACAGTGCTTGGTTGAATTCCTCTATCACCTTGAATCTCAATCCTCCTTCCTTTTTTATTTGCACGTTGTGGACCAGGCTACCCATGAAATCTTTTTCCTCTCATTAGTGTTGCACCACCAGAATTGCATCATCGCACTCGTGATCTTTTAACACTGGGACTTGGATAATCTGAAACTTATCATTACATACACCGGGAATGATGTCGCTACTGCTTTTAGCATGATTTCTTTCCCACCTAGAGACAGGTTTTTTGAATACCAGTTGTCCATTTTGTGTTTTAGCTTTTCAGAGATGTATTCAAAGATTTTCTTTCTATTTTCTCTGAAGCATTTCGGTAAGCCTAAGTACTTCCAAATGCCATGATCTGTTTGTATTTGGAAGAGTTCTTTTAGATAATTCCTTTTCTCTAGTGTTATTTTCTTTCCAAAGGCAATGGCAGATTTTTCGAAGTTGATTCTCTATCATGAAATATGTTCATATGTATCAAAGATTTCTTTAATCTTGTTGGCTTCCTGTTCCTCTGCTTTGCATACGAACAAACTGTCATCTCCGTACAGTAGGTATTGTAGTATAGGCCCCTGATTTTTGAATCTTATCCCTGAAATTTTTCCCGAGCTGGTCATTTTGTTCATTAGGTGCACAAGTGCCTCAGTCCCTAGTATGAAGAGAAATGGGGACAATGGGTCCCCCTGGTGTAATCCTCTTTCTAGGGAGACAAATCCATATGGGGTACCATTGAGGAGAACTGAGTATCTAACAGTTGAGACACAAAACATGATTCGTTTTATCCATTCAGATCAGAATCCCAGCCTGTCTAATGTTGTCTCTAAAAGCTGCCATTCCATTCCATCGTAAGCTTTGGACATGTCCGTTTTAATGGCCATAAAGTTATGCTGCCCCTCCGAGTTGGAATTTAGATAGTGCATGATCTCATGAGCCATTAACACATTGTCTAAGATTAACCTACCAGCTGTGAAGGCTCCTTGTATCTCTGTGATAATTTGTGGCAGGATCGGTTGTAGCCTCTTGACAATGATTTTTGCTAATATTTTATAGACTACCGAGCATAGACTTATTGGTCTGAAACTCTTCATATCATTAGGGTTCTGAGTTTTGGGAATCAGTGCAATGTGTGTGTAGTTCTAGTCACTTGGAAACGCTCCAGTTCTAAAAGCTTCCTTAATCTCTTTCGTGACTTTGTCTTTTAGGATGTCCCAATATTTGTGGAAAAAAGTTGTTGTGAATCCATCTGGACCTAAAGCACTCTCACCTCTTATGCTGAAGACTGCTTGCTTGACTTCTAAGTCAGATATTGGAGCCATAAGATTATTGTTCATTTGGTGCGTTACCTTTGGCTCCATATCCGCTAATATCTCTTGGATTCCATTTGGTCTTGATGATTTGAAGAGTTCTCTGAAGTAATCTGCAGCGATGTTACCTTTAGATCCTTCTTCAAATTGCAGTTTTCCTCTTTGATCCTTGGGTGCTATTAGCTTATTCCTTGCTCTCTTGAAATTAACATAGCTATGGAAAAATTTAGAGTTATGATCACCTGCTTTGATCCAATTCTCTTTGCTCTTTTGTCTCCAAAATTGCTCTTCTTCAATGTAGAAGGCATTTATCTCTTTTCTAAGCTCTGCAATTTTTCCAACATTTGGGTATACTCTTCCCATTTCCTTGTCTAATTCATCTTGTGTCTTATTGATTCTGGATAGTGAATTTGATCTAAGTATTTTCTTCCATTTAGCCAGTCTTTTTCTACAGGTTGCAAGGGCTTCCATTATGTTTGAGTCTTGTCTAGTGGTTGCATTGCTCCATTCGCACTGGATCATTTCCTTGTAGCCTTGTTTGTTGATCCATCTTTTGTCAAAGCAAAATCTTGGCATGTACTTCGTGTCATCCGGCATTATCCTTGTATGAAGTGGTTTATGGTCTGATCCCATGATTGCCAAATACTCTGTTTTCGTTCTTGGGAATCTCTGTATCCACTCTACGTTTCCATAGCTTCGGTCGAGTCTGCATTGGATCCAATAGTCACCTCTTGCTCCCATCCATGAGAAGTGAGGTCATGTGCTTTCAATTTCCCTAAGTTTGCAATTGTTCAAGAAAGATCTGAAAGGGAGGAAGGACTTTTCTGGTGTGGCTGGGCCTCCAAGTTTGTCTTTGTTCGAGGTCAATTCGTTGAAGTCTCCTACTAGAAACCAAGGTGAGTTCCTATTTTCTCCAAAGGATTGGATTTCTTTCCATACTTCTTCTCTTTTGTTAATCACAGAGTGTCCATATATGAATGTGCCTGATACGGTGAGATTGCCGATTGAGAACTTGCTGTCTATGTAGTTCTTGCAGCTTCTTATAATTTTCAGGTTGATATGATTCTTCCAGAAGATAGCAAGGCCCCCACTGAGTCCGTTTGGGTCTACTGTGAATAAATGGTCGAACCTAATCTATTTCTGGATTGATTGCAGGTGTTGTAACAAATTTTTGGTTTCCATGAGGAACAATATGTCTGGAAATAAGTGCTTTCTTATTTCCTTAAGACGTCGAACCGTCAGGATGTTCCCCACTCCCTGACAGTTCCAACTTAGTACACTCATTGTTCCGTGGCTGGCTTAAGGGAAGCCACCTGACCTCTTTGGTTGTTTTCAAGTTGCATATCTTGTATGTCCATATTGTCTTGCGTTGTTTTCTGTTTTTTGTTTGATTAGTATCTTTTGAAGGTCTAATCTGTAGTTGATTCATTTAGTTGGGTGTCCTTCATTGTGTTATTTATCATTTCCGTCCCTTTTGAAGACCCTCCTGTTTTGTTCTTATCCTCTCTGTATGTGTCATGTGAGAGTTCTTGAGGCTGTGTTTCCATCCAGCTGGTTCTTTTTGGCCCGTTATGCAGGTCTTGGTCCTATCATCTAATCCATCCTTGTGCTTCCTTTCATTTGCCTCTGTTCCAGCCTTAAGTTGGTCTCTGCATCTTTCCTTCTCAGTTGTTTTAGTACCCTTCAGTCTTATTAGACTTAAAGTCTGCATCGTGTGCTGTTCCCGATTGCTCACTGAGCTATCCGCTTCCTCTAGGGATGTCTTTGGTGTGCTGTTTGGGCTTCTTTGTTCTTGTGTTTTTTGAAAGTTTCATTTGGCTTCACTGTGTTACTCTTTTACAAAGTTTACACACATTTCTGGTTCTTTCAAACTCCACTTTGATCTTAATCATTTCTCCACTTGGAAGCCTGAATGTTCTGGAGTTCCTTATTCGATTAGCGGTGTTAAATAGGACTTTAACACGTACGAAGGATTGTAGGTGTGTCTTATTGGGATCAAGGTCAACTTCTAAGACATCACCTAGGGAATTGGCAACAACATGAAAGAGATCCCGGGTAAAGTACTTGGTCGGGATCTCTTATATACGTATCCACAGAGGGATATTGGTTAATTTTTCATTAGTAAAGTCATCATCTGGCCTAACTATTGTAAATCCCTAGTTCTCAAAGTTCCATAGGCTAAACTTAATCACCTCCTGTAGATCTTGTTCCGATTGGAATCGGAATATGAATGTATCTTTCCTTAATACCATATCGTTAATCCTATTGCTAAGCCTCCAGATTCTAAGCATACCAAACACTAATCTAGCTATGTTCTGGGTATTAGGGTTTAGTAGTTTACTTATGATCATGAGATTTTCGTGTGCGGAATTGCGGTAATCACTAGCTGGTGGTAGGTCTATCGTTTCCTCCTCTTCAATGCTCATAGATCTGAGCTTGTCAATGAGTTAGGTGTCCATTGGAGGACTCACAACGTTTTTGCCAAATCTTGTTCCTTCTTGTCACTACGAATTTGGATTCGGATTTGGTCTCTGATTTATTGATCCGTATTTTTGATGTAGCTTGCGTTTGAATTTAAGAAACTACTGAGGTGTGCTCGATGGAGATTAACCAGCGAGAAAGTTGTCAGCTTAGTCGGGCTGAGAGTCTTGGTCAATCTTGAGCAGCTTATTATGTTGTTTTTATGGTTTTTTCTTCTAAAAGAATACTCAGCAGTTTAAAAGAGAAACATGGTATACTCTATGCATATAGATTTAACAAATATTTGCATTTGTTTTGCTCTTTCTTCTCACCTCTTAATATGTAGAGGATCTTATTTTTGTATTCCACAAATTTAGATTATTTTGAGAGACTTAATATGAAGAAAAAAAATCAATCCACTAAAAATATTAGTATGTCTTTTCTCTCCATCTAGACATACTACAAAGAAATATACCAATTTCTGATCGTAAATCCGGTTAGAAACGGCCAGAAAATTTGTGTTTTTGATCATTTCTAATTGGTTTTGGTTGGTCGGTTTGAGATGGTTGGAAATTCAAATCCGGTAAATAACAGTCAAAAATTTCTGATCGCTTTAAAACCAATTAGTAATTACTAACCGGAAAACCGCTCAGTAATTTTTGACCAGAAAAACAGTCAAACATTTTTGACCGTTATTGACCGGCTCTGTTTTTGTTTTTAAAAGATAAATTTAATTTTGAAATATTAGTAATAATTTCAAAAATCAAATATTTAAAATTAAAAGTATAAATATACATATATAATAAAATTAAAAAATAGCTTAATATAAAATATGTATATTATATATAATCAACATGTAAACATCTATATATTCTATGAAATAAACATGGAATATATATATATATANAAAAAATAAAATATATATATATATATATATATATATATATATATATATATATGTGTGTGTGTATATATATAATAAAATAAAAAAATCCAAATTCCAAATTCCTAAAATAACAAAGTAAAAAATCCAACATTAAAAATCCAAAATCGGTTACAAAATAAAAATCAACAACAAAATCAAAATTAAAACCAAAAAAAAATACAAAAATCTGAAAATTGCATATATGAACCATAGATATCCAAAGATGAACCAAAAATGGAATAAAAACTCAAAAAATTCATGTAACATCAAACCATATACTGTATATTCATGTAACATCAAACCATATAAACCTAATTCATGGCTCCTAAACTTTAAATTCGAGCAATCTTAACTTATTTTCTAGAAATTTCAACCTCTAACCAATATTTAAGAAAAAATCAAGAAAAAAATTGAGAAAACCTAGAAAACTTACATGATTTGGAGGTTTAGAAATTTCAACCTCTAACCAATATTTAAGAAGGAACATGTGGCGGCTCATTGCTAACTTAGGGTTTGGAATTGTTAAATTTTTGGTGGTAGATTTTCCCCCTTAGGTCTGGTCAAAAACGGTCGATAATTTTCTGACCATTTTTGACCGGATCTAGATTTTTTCTATCAAACATTTTTTGATAATTAAGTATCAACAAGAAAAATAAAACCGGTCAGAAATCACTGACCGAAACTGACCGAATTTGTTTTTTTATTTGTTTCCGGAAAAAAAAATTGAAACTCGTCAGTTCCGCTCAAAAATTTCTAAGACGTTTTATTTTTTATTGTTTTTATTTCCGAATTAAACAAAGTTTTTTAAAAAATGAAACTGGTTAGTTCCAGTTAGTACTTACGGACCGGAACTAACGGATTTTATTTTTTTATTCAGTCAGTTTCCGTTTATATCCAAACAGTAATTATTGACCAAAATTTGACGGTCAGAATTACGGTTAGAATCTAAGACTTTTTCTTGTAGTGACACTACTAAGCTAGTTATTTGTCGAAATCCGCTATATGGCTCCATGGTCGGATTATGTCGTTACGCTTTAAAATTTCTAGTTTAATTATTTTTACGAATATTCGAGTTATTTCTAATTAGTTATTTTATGGGCAATCTACAGACAGGGTAATAAATAAAAAATTTGTGCAATAACCGAAATTGCGTATTGTTATTAACCCTGCTTTTTTGTTTATATTATGACTGAAAACAACGTATGCATACATACAGTAATCGTCACTCCATTGAAGATGATGTAATATTTTTTTTGGTATCAATGATGATGTAATCTTGGTTGGAATTGTACGAACGTTTCACCTCTATATTAGAGATTCGCTAGCATCCATTATCATCAAAACATTGGGCGTCTTGAATCCTTATTTTCGAAACTGCAGGGTGATGGTTTTTACAATCAGGCTTGTTTAGTTTGTATAAAGTTGTTAAGTCAAAAAACGTTGAATGGTTGACAGCGACAATTTTAAGAAAAAAGTAATCATAACAAAAAGGTGGTGAAGAAGGGTTCTTAATAGTAGGTAGGAGTATATAATCTAGTTACCTGGTGCAATTTTTGTCGTTTATTATATACTGGAATCAAGTTTTGTAAAAGCACAAGTTTCAACATATATAATCAATAAAAACTATGCAAGTAAGAGATGGATAAGAAAGGAAACAAAAATGGAAACGAAGAAAGCGCCGATACAAATTTCTTTCCATTGGCCGGGCAACGAGCCGAGAGAAAGAGAGGAGGAGAAAAAGATATGTTATTGCATATGGTGATTGATACTTTTAAACAATTTGAGGAGGAGTAGTGTCCACGTGGCACTTGGCATCTTCAATTGACGGCTGTTGCTCTTTGGAGTTGGAGTTGTTGTTGTGAGAGAATGGACCCACAGAGTCCGTCACAACTGGGTGCACTTCCGACACACCTAACGGACTCATCACCACTATACTCTTTAGTTGTTCTGACGATTTTACTTTCTTTTCTATCTCTTCTGCCTTTTCCCCTGACTTTCTGTATACTCCGTACAATACCATTTGCACCATCCCTAGTATGAATCCTACCACATTTGGAATCTACCATTTTTTTTTAAAGTCAGTACTTTCTTTTTCTTTTTTTACCACAAAAAAATTTAAAAATTATATAAAATAAATAATAAATTGCTTACAGCGATGCATATGTCCTTGAGAAATAAGCCATAACCGAACCACATAACAGCACTTATAGTGAGGAAGAAAGAAAGCGTAAATGGCATGAACTCCACACTCTTTGTCTTTATCACACGAGCCTTTTCATTATCACAACAAAGCAAGTGTGTTCATTTAATTAACATTTTATTCCAGTAATTCTTATTTATTTATTCCTTAAATAATTTAAAATTGAATTAAGAGTAGCTTAATTACCACGATCATAAGAGGGGCAGCGAAAACAGAAACAGAGATGGCAACGCAAATCCAGCCGAGGAGAGAGACTTGAAGGTCTGGAGTTTTAACCACAAAATGTGTTACCATTAGAATCAGCGAGAAGAAAGCTACGTTCATTGCCATGAACAACTTCATAGCCGAGATCTGCAGAATATAAAACGGATATTATTCATTAAAAGAAATCGTAATTAATAAAATAACGTAGCGGAATTAAGGAGGAAGAGTGGAGACGAAAATTACCCTTTTGTCCTTGGTGGCGTAAGCGAAGAACATAGAGATGTAGATAGTTTCCACGACGCAGCCGAAGGAGTTTATGGTAATTAAGAGAAAAGCGTCTTGCTTGATCAATGCGTAATAAAGCCATAACATGCAGCTAAATAACGACACTTGGTACGGTAGTGACTGGAAACTTTCCGTCGATTTCTTCTTGTATATTCTATAAAACGTTGGCCTGAAATATTATACAAACAAACTCAGAAAATCGTTCTCATATTTATAGTAGCCAAATACTACTATATAGTAGTATTAAATAAATCGAATCCATATTTACTTACACTGGAGCGAGGAATACGAGGAAGGATATTGCGTTTCCTGTAATTCCAATATATAAAAAAAAAAAAAGAAAAAAAAAACAATGAGTCGATTGTACAATTTAAGAGGCTTCTAGTTTTGCGGAGACACAAGTACATGAATCAGCAAGAATTCTCTAACCAACTCCTAGGGGGCAATTAAATTGTGCATTAGCCACAACACGCGTAACTTGGACAACAATGCGTGACGATTTGAGTTTAATTAAATGCTTACGTATTGGTTTGTTTTACCACTCTAGAATTACAAGATCATTAATGATCCCAAAATAACTTAGTTTTTAATGACGGAAAAACTTGAACCAATATAAATTTTATATAGTTAGGTGTGTAACGATGATTTTGATTGATTTCTTAGTATAATTACGTCTTAGAATTACAATGGAACCTATATAATCTTAGTTCATAGTAATATTTTTGAATACGAAGTTTAGATGTGAAATTGGAACATCAGAGTTGTTGTTACAAATCCCATTCAAATCACTGGTACGACTAAGTTTCTAAAAACATATATGTTTATAATATTATATACAGTGTAATAACAAGTAAAAAAAACAAGGATTTAGGTATGTGAAAATAGCATTGGAGAATTACCTAAGATGCCGAAGATGATAGCAAAGAAATGGTGATTGATCATGATTCCCATTTTTCAATAGAGATGAAATAAGAAGCTTCTTCTTCTTCGGAGATTTCTTAAGGGTTCTTGTGGAAACCCTAAAGCTTCTCTCTCTCTCTCTCTAGAAGATGCTTCTTATTATTTCATGGAGGAAACTTAAGAGTCTCAGGTGGTTTATATATAGCTCCAAAATAACCATTGCAGTCAAAAAAATAATACTACTACTTATTTTGATTTCTTAGTTTTGAGTTATTTGAAGCGTGTAACTTGTTGAGTAGAATTTATTTATTAAAAAAAAGAAAAAAAAAGAAGAAGAAGAATGAAAAAAGGAAAACGAACTCAGCCTGGTTGCATGACAAGTGGAGATATTAGTAGGTAGCGTTTGCAATTTATCATTCACTCAATTTCACTTCTTTCCTCCTTTACTCGCATCTCATTAGCGCGTGCTTCCCACCTCCTACTCTACCATTTCATTTGCTTCACGCCTTGTTATGTTTTCCTCTCTTATTCACATTAATTATCTTGTTCTAATTGTTCTTTATAGACGATTAATATATTTTATGGTAACCAGAAGTCTACCCAACATCAACCAATATACAGCAAATAATTACCATTTCTATATTAGCTTTCATTTTGTTCTTTTTTTTACTTTCATACGAATTGGATGACCCAAAGGATTTTCATAGATCTATTCAATAACATACAGACCTCCCTATTTACAATAATTTACTGCAACTGTAGAATTAATCATTAGCTAATTTAGGTTTTTTTGGATACAGATATATATTTACATGAATGAGAAGAAATAAGGAGTGTAGATGAAGTGGAATAGGTTCCGTGTTGTAAGGAGTGTATATGAAGGATCTAACTTACACAAATTCACAACTAGAGATCAATGTAAATTGAACTCAATTAATGTATTAATAGGTAGCACAAACTATGTAGTAAAGCTATTAAAATTCGTAGAAAATTGAGGCCGTTTTGTATTCCCTATGAATTTATTGGTATTTGAATGATTAACCAAAAATTTAGAAGAAATAAGTTAGATTGAGAGGTCCTGATTATAAGAGAAAGAGTAATGAATTGTCTACACGTTTTTAATTATTTTGTAGAAAGAGAAAACGTTAAAAAGCATGCAAGTGACGCGTCAAAGAGGAGAGTGGTGCGTGGGAATAATTAAAACAAAAACGATACGTTACGATAGAGAGAGAGAGGTGGTAATAACTCGTGCAGATCACGTGACATCTCCTAAAACTTCGAGTTTTTATAAGCCGTTTCTTAAGAGTTTGTAAAGACACACGGCTAGAGAGTAATGCCACGTCATCAGATGCTGAGTAGGCAACCTCTCTCTGATTTCGTGCTTCTTCTCCTGTTTTTCCCCCTAGATTTCTGGACTCATCATTTTTCTCTATGATCTAGTACAAGATTAGTCGTTTTTATTGTTTTTCATTATGTACTCTGACATAGAGGACACCAGTATAACTTTGGGAAAAGGGGTGCTTCCTCACAAAAAAGCTTTTCGAGTTTCTGACTATTTCGTTTCATTTTATAAGAGTTTTAAACTTTTTTCAAAAAAATTAAAAAATATATTAATTATTTTTAAAAACTGTTTAAATATTTAATTTAAATTTAACATAACTAATCATAAATAATTTACATAATATTAAAGGTCAAATAATATTAATTTCATTAAATTTTGTCTAGAACTATGCAAAACACTTTACAAAATGAAACAAAATAAAAATCTTAAAACCCCTTATATATTGAAACGGAGGGAATATATTTTCTATTTTCATTTTCTAACACTATTTAGAAATATTTGATTTCAATAAACTCTTTTTGGCAAAAGAGAAACTATATGCAAGTGGCCTTTAGTCCAGTGGTTGGTGGTAAGTCTACTAAAGACAGGTACACATGTATCAGGGATCGAGTCTCATCACCTACGATATTTATGTAGGAATTTGGCTAATGGGCCGACCTTTGTAACTCATATTGATATTGCTGTTGACAAAAAAAACAATATAAATGAGGATGCATGTATCTGTTATTTTTGGAAAATGTCTAATCAGAGACTGCTTAAATATACTAGTACTACTTTTTATTTATTTGGTTAGCTTCATGAAAATGTATGATGAAAGAAATGAGTATAAATTGGGGAAAAAAAGGATGAAAATACGAAATAAAAGTGCAAAAATCGAGGGCAAGTTAAGAGAGAGATATTTAAAAGTGGGAAGAAATGGGCAAAAAAAGAGGAGTGACGTGGTAGGCTAATGATAACAATGATCATGGGTTTGTTAAATCCCTCTTGTTTTTATTCGCTATTTGTTTTTTTTTTGTTTTTTCTTTTAGTCCCAAAATTTTATGAGAGGGTGCCACTTTTGTGGTTCTCCTCCATCTTAATTTGTCCATCTCCAATTAATTATTTTTTTTTGATAAATGCAAAAAATCTCTAAAAATATTGGAAACAATTATGATGGCTAATCTTATCTTTTTCATTCAAGTTCGTTCCCGTGAGGTTCTTGCTAATTTTTAATTATGTTCCCCTCTGTTCTAGATTCTATTGTACCGTCATCTATCTATGTACAGTCTTCACTTTGTTTTATATTTCCTTTATTCAGGTTCGGACCGTGACATAAGCCACATAAATCATAGCTTAGGGTCCATAAATATTAAGGCCAAAAATTGTTTAGAAATTGTTTAGAGTTTATAAAATTTTGTAGTAATTAGAGTTCTAAATTTATAGAATTTGGTAGTAATTAGGGCCAACCATTTTAGAGTTTACAGAATCTTTTAGTAATTAGAGTCCAAATTTTTTAAAGTTTATTAATTTTTTTAGTAAGTAAGGTCAAAAATTTATCTTTAAGTTATTCTTTTTCTGAGTTTTAAGAAATTTGGTATTACTTACAAGTGTTTGATGATTATACTATCTCATTTTCTCACTTTGCAAAAAATTTTCATTTCTAATACTAATGAAAAAAAATAGTTGGTATTATTATAGAATATACCGGAAAAAAAATTTTAAGTAGGACTTTCAATAACGTTGGACCGGCTCTATTTCGCAAAAAATCTCTACACAAAAAAAAATATTTCACAAAATTATTATATCATTTAATGTAACTTTTTACAAATAATTTAAATTTTAAAAATTCTTATCAAAATTAGTAATATGAATACTAATTAAATATTACATATAATAATTAGGAGTATAAAAGACTTTTAATAATATTTCTTAATTTGTGTGAAAAACACAGAATAACATTTTTAAGAAACAAAAGAAATATATATATATATTAAAATATTAATGAAGGACATATGCTTCTTTTTTATTTTCTGATAATGAGGAGGTTCAGGCCTCCAGCAAAGATCCATAATCAACTTTTAACTGTATCAATTTTTGTCTTGATATTTATTTTTTTCTGTATCTGCATGAGATTCGAATTGATGATTTTTCATTCAATTGTTTGGAGTGCTGTCAGTTGAAGTAGCTAAGTCTGGGTAACGAAGGACACATGTTAATCACTTCAAAGGAGAGTTTTGTTTTATTTTACCTCGTGAAATACTTTTTCTCACAAACATCGGTTATGATTTTAATTTTTATGTAAGATTACTAGCTCACGATTGGGGAACGTCGTAGAATTATAAGTTACTAGATTGTAGTGTAAATGTGAATGTTAGTTTATGAATAGGATAAAACATATTACTAGAACATGCAAATGAAAATGCGAAGAAAATATTACTGTCAATAGAGTTATACTAATAGTTAATGGGTATTGTGCTTAAGTTACTTTCAAAACATTTAATGATGGTACTGTGTGTGATTGTGTGCCACATGATATCTGTAAGTACAATTGTTTGTTTGGTGATTCTATCAATGGTTAATTAATTATTCATATATTATCAAAATATAGAATATTATTTTTCAATGTATCAAATAATATAGTTTAATTGATAAACGATTTTTTTGAATGATATTTTAATTAGTATATATATTAATACATAAAAAAATTGCAGGTAGCATTTAGTCTAGTGGCAAATGATAAGTCCACTAAAAGTTAGCGCACTTGCACATCTAGAAATTGAGTCATATTACCTGCATTACGTAGGAATTTAATTAATAGATCAGCTAGTTGTGGTCCAGTGTTGACAAAAAAAAATAAAACTTTCTTGCTTGGAGAAGTAAGCCAAAAATTAGAAGCCAAATAAATAAGAACGGCTGATCAAAACCCAATAATTCAAGCAAAAAAGGTGACCCACAGAGATAAATGTTGAATGCATATAAATCTGTGTATGTTGCTACCACATAAAGGAATAATGACAATCATGTGGGTGATATTAAACCTCCTTCGATCCTATCATTTTCTGATTTCAATCGGTTCATTCAAAATCTAGCTTTACACACACATACCCTCATATAATAATGCAAGTACATATAGCTATCAATGATAGGTACCTATCTATGATTTGTTAGCTAATTGATTAATTAATGTTTGCCAAATAAACACTACTACTATGATCGGTCTATTTAGTCTATATTAGTCTGAAAAACAGAACTTTTGTTTCTATTAAACCATGAACACATGCTTGATCCAACTATTGTATCAATTATTAGTCGGAGCAAAATATGTTTTGGAGATAAGGCAATGACTATTCATCAAATCAGATTTGCAAGTTTCCATACATTAATTGATTAAATTAATAAAAATGATCATTCTTATTCATACATATGGCCAAAAGAGCTAAACTGTTCAGGACAGAAAGCTCGATACGAATCCACACATAGCAGTACTTAGTTACGTGTATCACTTCTAGAGAAATTTCAATCATACATAAAAATAAAACAAATCCATTTTTTTTAACTTAAATAAACAAACACAGTCGAGAAGAATTGTAATAGAACATGTTAATTTAATCCGAGTTATAATTAATTTTTAATACGTTTTCCACCCCACAAAAAAAAAGAAAAAAGAAAAGAGAAGAATTGTGTAATACATAGAATACGACAAATTTGCATGTATAAAGTACGGGTTTTGCCGTCTACGTTATTAGTAAACCAACCAACTTACATATTTTGATTTAAAATTACAAACGTAGGCGCTCAAGTTAATTAATTGGCGCATGCGCGTGTTATTTAGATATTAATTCACTCAACTGAATTTTCCTTAAACAAGTCAATTTCTACCTCGATGGATGGGTCAAGAACTCAATATACTATACTGAAAAATGAAAATTAATCGTTCAAAATTAATAAACTATGGTCCAATAACTAATTGCAGGGGAATATGATTAAATGACCAAATAAATAAAGGCAAATTAGTAGAGAAATATAATATTTCTTCGGTCCCAAATTATAAGATGATTTGGTTAAAAATACGTTTATTAAGAAAATTGAATAATTTATTTTTAAGTATTTTAATTTATTATAATTTAACCAATTACCCAAAAAAACTGCAGAATATTAAGAATTAAAAATTATTAAATACATGAAATTTTCTATTGAAGTTCATAAAACATCTTATAAAATAAAACAAAACCAAAAAATTTAAAACATCTTGGGAGAGAGAATAAGAAAGAGAATGTACAAGTAGGTAATGAACTAATGATTGAAGCTTGATTCAATCTCCTTAAACTCTTTTTTGTCCTTTTCCATGTTTTTATCAATCATACGTTTCAGTAACACACATTTCTCAGGTTCCTATATTTGATTACGACCTGTTTTTTTTCAACACCATCCTTTTTGTATATTTATATATATGAATTGTAATTACCAGAACTTGAATAAAAATTGTGGTGCAAATTTTTCAGTGTAGAGTGTTTATCATTAAAACCATTTTTTAGTTTTTATACTCAATGAAATCTGGGCGGAGATTTAAGCTCCAGTCATATACCAAAATGAATACACAGGAACGTAATTAATGACTCAAAAGTTTTAAGGGGCCAATGAATACACAGGAACAGAATCTGATTAGTATGTTTCAGATTAGTAATTGTAGATGTGAACGATCAAATGACTTATGGAATACGTATAGCTAGCTAGTAGTATGGTGGAGAAATTGAAGAATGCAGCCAAAATACAATTTGAAAAAGTGATGCATTTGAATTGAACGTTTACACATATTAAAGTTTCCTTTTCAAGTAAAGGCAATTGCAGGTTTGTGCTTTTTGACTATATGTCACGTGGCCATACATATTCGCTCCTTTATTGTTTTTTTATTTTGTGTTGACGTATTTGTGAATTCATCAGTTATAATAATACGTATTGACTAGTTTTATCTTCACAATCATAAATTATTCCTTTGATTTTTTTTTTGGTCACAAATCTGCTTCAATAGAAAGTTCAAGGTTACAACAGCAGATTATTCCTTTGTTCTTTTTTTTTTTTTTTCTTTTGTGTCACAAATCTGCTTCTTCCATTGAATAAGAAAGTTCGAAGTTACAACAACATAAATAGATAGAGCCATATAAGGCCTAAACTAAATTAAGACATAACATAGATAATTAAGCATTCAGGTGGAGAAACTAAAACACACTGGGACTCTAAGATAGAAGATGAAATTTTGTTCTCGGATCAACAGAGAGTCCTGAACTATTCCTGGTTCTGTCGCCATATAGGATGGTTGAACACTAAGGGGAGCTCGACGAAGTAATCGATTTGAGTTGTGGTAAAAGTCCTCTACAAAGGAGGAGTCGCTTATCTCCCATAGGAAGACAGACATTACAACTATATTCTTCACGAGAATTAGCATAGATTCAGGACATATAATTGATAGATAAACCTCAGCAAATTTTTCAGGGTCCATTAACAAGTCCTTGGCCTCAGAAGGCCCAGTTAATAAACACAATAGAAATTAAACTGTAGAATATTTAGTTAAATAACATGCCCAATACCTTAATCCACCATCTAACAAGCCCATGTAAGGCCCAACACCACAAACCCTAGATCTAGGGTATCTTGCGCCATTATTCAAGGAGCCGCAGAAGGAGAAGAGGAAAATAGCAGAACAGAGCAAATAGTTGCAGAGAAGATAGACAAAGAAGACACAGAGGGAGAAGAAGAAAGGAGAAAAAGAACAAATAGAAGGTGAAAAGCAAAGAAGGAAGATAAAAGAAGAGTCCGGCGTCGGCGGCCAGGGGCACCGCCGGCGACGGAGAGATGAAGAGTTTGAAGTTTCTCGATTCTTAGATTTGGGAGAATATTAAGGTTTTAGCGTCAGGAAATGATACGATTATTTTTTGATGACATTCCTTTGATCTTTTTCCCACTTAATATAATTGATAAACGTTGCGGAGGCACAAGAATGTCGATTTTCCCTTTAAAAGGGTTTAGGACTTTATTGTCCATCTAGATGATTTGTCTCAAGTTGGTGGAGTTATATAATTTTGAAGTATTTCCATATCCCGTAAGGAATACTTCTTTTTTTAAAAATATTTACAAAGATTTTAATAACTATTTGCCAAGCATAGAGACCAAGAAATTAATTGTTGCAGGAGAACCCTATTATTTCTAGTGGAGACGCCGCTATTTGTGTTGTGTACCCTTAAGAAGCTCTTAATTTTCTGGTTTGTGTGTGGCTTAGCTGAAGTAACCATATTACTCATCACAGGAGTAACCGTGCAAGTTATTTAATGTGTTCTTTTACTCGGAATCTGCCGAGTGTATTGTTGTATTGAAGGGGAATGGATCTGAATCTCGAAAGGCAATGCACAATATGTCATTAAACAAGGAAAAACCAATCAAGCTGAGATGTGCACCCAAGGCCGTTGTTGCAAAAAGAACTCATTGTAGTCTGTTGGGCCGGTTGTTGAATCTAAGCACTCAAAGGATGTCAAACTTCATCCATGACATGCCAAGACTGTGGAGAGTAAACAATTTATGCAAATGAGTGGCTCTATCTCAAGAGCTTTTGCACTTTATCTTTGATAATAAAAACAACTTGCAATATTTCCTTACGACTAGAGCATAGACGTATGAGGACTGGGCATGGTTCTGGAGAAGTGGGTTGAGAACCCACCAGTAGACTATCTTCAGAAGATTCCAGTATGGATACATATGCGGAATATACTCGTGAAATAGTACAACTCAGATGTGATCCTAGAAGTCGTAGGATTTATTGGAAAGGTAACTGAGTTGGCCTTTGATCCTCTTAAACTCAAAGAAAAGGATCATTTGAGCTAAAGTTTTGCTTGATGTCAACAAGCCTCTCAGGAATGTTCGAGAGTTTGAATTAACATCCGAAGAGGTGGTGAGCATCACTTATGAGTATGAACAGTTGAAGAAAAGGTGTTATGGCTGCCAACGCCTAACCCATGACAAATTTTGTTGTCCTTTCTTGTCCCAGAACCAGCATCAAGATGCTACGGTAGGAACCAAGGAGATCATGGTTCAGGCGGTTAGGAAATTTGACAAAGAAGACCCATTATTTGGAGTTCTGACTAATGATGGTGTGGGGGTTGACCCAGAAACCGAGAAAGCAAAGAATGCTGAGGAAAACCTAGATGTTATACGGAACTACTTGTCTGTCGAAGACCCAAATAAGAAGAAAGCAAGAGTTTTAAGAGTTCGAAGACATGTGTGGGGACTGGATTAGGGTTGTCAAAGGGGCTTTAAAATTTCAGGCCTGACCCGTTTAGGCCTTCTTGGATGCGGGCTCGGACACTATATTATATGTCCATCAAATTGCAGGCCTCGCAAGTCGACCTGGCGTGGATAGCGGATCAAGCGGACATATAACCCTTCACGGGTTTGCAAATGTGCGAGTTATCTGCAAAATCAAACTATTGGTCTTTTGTTCTTCAAGTTTTATAGAGTTTTCATCGAATCGAACATGCGAGAGCTGAAAACTGATGAAGCTTTTTGAAATCATTGATTCCATATTGAAATTACACCCCCCAAAGCAGTCTAAAGTCATTAGGCCATGAACTCATCCCAATGCTCACACTTGTCTCGATTTGTATATTCATCGTTGTTAATCTGGTTTGTATCCTAATTCATCTATGATCCTTCTTCATCCTCCACCGACGCTTACTAGTTTCTTACAAATTTAGGTTAGTTTTCAGTGAAGAATTCTTATGTTGTATGTTTCACTACTTTGGATTCTTGCAAACCTTTATTTTGACATTCGAAATGAAGAAGCAAGACAATGACTAGATTATTGCCTTTCTGTCAATATTGATGTAGGTTACATAATCCTTAGTTACAATTTTGGATTTATTAATAGTATTTTTGATGAGAAGGCAATTTGAGAATGTGCTTGTGTCTTCAGACGTCAATGTTTTTGAAAATGTGTTTGTGTTTGAGATATGGAAAGCCGAGAACCAGAACACCAATGTTTTTGTGTATGCATAATGCATTCATCTCTTAGTGATTACTTGTGAATCACTTTCGTTGATGTTTACTGCAGGAAGTGTGATACTGATGAAAAATAAACATCTCTTAGCAATTAGCATAGAATGTGATAATAGGATAGATGCAAAACTCATATTTTTTGAGCCAGTTATAAAGTCTGAAACTTGGCTACTAATGTCAAGGTTTCAAAATGCATAGTTTCATTTCTCAAAACACATATTTCTGAACTTCATAGTGAGTCTTTCATTATCCATTTGACTACTTGAACCTCTTGTTGAATCTATTTTAAGAAGATTGACACTACTAGCAAAATAATAGTGCGATATAGTAACCATGACATTGAGATTGATTATTGTGGCTTCCATTAGAAATGTAATGTAGGGAGAGATCTATTATCTTCAACCATTATCAATCTGATGACCCAAAAGTTCAAGTTACTTGTTTTGGCTTTGTTCAAATGCATATTCACTGCTCTCGTCGTTTCCCTCTGCTTTCTTACATCTCTAGCTTTTGTATGTTATCTTCTATAATGAAGATTGGAGTAGACTGGTGCGATTATGACAATACAAGTCATCACGTTAAGGAGATGGCACATGATTTGAGATTGCAAGTAGATGGATCAGAAGCAACTATCTTGTTTACAAGACAAGTCAGACTATTCATGAACAAAAGCTCAAGTTTACAAGTACTGATAGATGGGTGAATATGATGGTGAAGGAGAATATATGTACATGTAAACGTTTCATTTTTAGAGCTTTCTTCCGATTTCATGAGTATTCGAAAGCCATTGTATTCCTTTATGTTCGTTTGAAGTCATTTAAAATTTTTAAGCTATAATGAAGTTTTAAGTAGAATGATAAATGATATCACAAAGTTTTAACCCTATGAATTTACTGCAAGTGCACAACAATGAAATAGTAGTACTTAGGGATTGAATCCACGAAGAATCAAGTTTGCACTTCCAATTACTCAATTATAATTTAAGCTATACCAATAGAATAATCAGAATGAAAACTAACAACTTAAATGGTTTGCCAATATAATAAAAAGCATCAGACATTGGGTATTCATCAGGAGATAAGAACCAACCAGGGAAAATATACATGAACAAATAGGCACCAGGGAAAATATACATGAACAAACAGGTTCAAATATCCATAATTAATCCTAATAATCAACTATCGTTGGTTAGATCAATTGCTCATCAATGCTAGTTCCAGAATTCTACAAGCTTTTGGAATGTAAAACAACCTAAGATCATATATTAGGTGATCAAGATAAACTAAGCATTACACACAAGCATAGATGGAGAATTCTATGGATCGAATCCTTTTCAATCCCCAATCATTGATTCCTAAATCCCTAGAAATCCTAAATCTGATTAGGTAACTACTCAGACATGATTAAATAGGAAATTGAGGACATGATGAAGAAGAACATGAAAATCGATTATATTAAGTAAAAGGTTCTAGAAATCTTCTCAAAAGTATGATGAAATTCTTTTCCCTGCTTACAAAATACTCTATAAGCCAAAAAATAGCTCTATGTCTGTTTCTAAAACTGACAAAAACAACAATTTATATGATCCTAAAAACGTAGGTGAAAAATAGGAAAATTAGGTCTTTTTCTTCGTAGGTTCGAGGAACGATCGATCAAGGAGTTGATCAATCGATCTGCATTGGTTGCTCGATTTCTCAAAGTCTTGTTCGATCATCGAGTCGCGTGCAGCTCTCTATGGGGTGATGATCGATCGATCCTTAGAGTGTAGATCGATCGATGGATCGACCGCAGCTCTCAATGGGGTCGTGATTGATCAATCAAGGGGTTGATTGCTCGATCTTTAACCTACTGCTGAAAACTCCAGAAACTGGTCATATTCATCCTAAGCCATGCTCTACGTGTATAATCCAAAGTAAACCTGTTTTCTACCTGAAAAGACTCTAGAATGCAGACAATCAATCTGAAAACATGCAAATTAATGAGCACAAAACCGATAAAAACGAGGTATATCAACTCCCCCATACTTAGCTTCTTACTTTTCCTCAAGCAAAGAAAGAAAATACTAACGGAAAGATTCTACTCAAAAGAACTATTTTGTCATCAGAACATTGTATATCAATTCCTTAGTAAACCACAAAATACTAAGTCTGTCAGAATCGAGACCACCTTGTTGATGTTCCTCATATTTTGTCGGTTTTGAGCTCATTATTACGGTTATATTTTGGGAATTTGTCTGTGTTTTATTGAGATTTCAGGTCAAAAACGTTTAGAGTTGGAATCATGCTTGAAGGTGGACTTTGGAGAAGTTTAAAGCATTTTCGGGTATTCTCCACGAGAGAGAGAGAGATCGATCAACACAAGGATCAATCAACACAAGGATAGATCGATCAGTACTTTAACGAAGAATCTGCGCTCGATCTGAAGAACGACTTGGCTTCTGAAGGATCGACTCAAGATCCAAAGATCGATCGATCAACTCAAGGATCGATCGATCGATGCCCTTCGATGAAACCTAATTTCACAATTTTCCAGCTTTTGTTTTGGAACCTATAAATACTCTTTTCTTATTTTTATTTTTGTAAGTCGTCTTGGAGTTTAAGAAGAACGATTTTTACAGCAGTTTTAGAGTTTGGAAGCTAGGAAGAAGATCTCTTCACTCTTGAGAAGA
>OVBA01000458.1:0-66481 GCA_900406435.1 Lepidium aucheri | reverse complement strand
TGCGTTGACTAGCAGACTTCAAGAGAAGTCTACTTTTGTCAATAGACTTCTAGTGAAGTCTACTCACTGTAAATTTTCGAAAATTTTTAAGAACTTAGGTAGATTTGAGTTAACATCATGTTTACCCTTTTTGAATACACAGAATGTCGAAGGAAGCTTTAAATCGTTACTCTTGGCTCCAAATAGCACCAAAAGTGAAAGATTAAAAATTCCAAGACCTTGAAAACGGAAATTAGTAAGTTTTTTAGATAGAATTGAAAAGATAATGAGAGATTGTTAGGTTAGAATTGGTGAATAGGCATAATGAGGTGAAAATTGGTTGGTGATGGTGCATTTAGAGCTTCAATTTAGGTTGGAAATGGTGGGTGAGAGAATTGAAGAAGATGGCAATTTTGTAAATATTTGAGATTTGAGACCTATTTTAGACTTTTTCATTGTGAAGAAAAAAAATGAAAAAAAAATGTTGATGGCAAAATCAAAATTATGGGAAAAATAAGGGTAAAATCGGAAAAAAAATGTTGCAAAAAATGGGGGTTAGCTTTTTAATTGACCAAAGTCAATGAGTCAATTTTGCAACTATCCCGGTATTTATTGAGGAATTACTAAAAATACCTCTTTTAAAATACTTTTTTTTTAAAATATACCTCCTAATGAATATTTCTCTCTCCCAATTTTCAAAAAAATGGTAGGTTTTGAAAAGGGTACATGCCAATAGGGATATTTTTGAAAATCCACCTTTATATATTAAAAAGAAAATAACATATATTTTATAATAATTTTTTTGTGTATTTACTATCTATATCAGGAAAAAAATATCTTTAAAAATTATTTTTTAGGATATTACTCTTTATATCCAAATATTTCGTATCTATTTAGAATTCCAACATAGTTATTTTTAAAATAATTATCTTTATTATTTAAAAAACTACTTGATTAATAGAATTCATTTGCTGGAAAAAATAATTATCTTTATTTATAATATATAAAAAATAATAAAAATATCTCACACCAAGTAAGAAATAAAAATAAATTTATATTTAAATAAAAAAAATTAAAAACCGAATTTACATATCAATATGTAAATATTATCATATTATTTACAAAAACATCTAATCCTATTATATATAGTTGAGTTTCAGAAGTTAGTAATCAAAGAGATTCTTCCAAGTATCAAATCTAATGATCTTAATTTTTACAATATTTTTATATATTTTAAAATATTTATTTGTTTTTAAACTTAATATTTACCACAAAATATAAATCTATATTCACTATTTTAAGTAAAAATGATTAAAAATAGGGGTAGTTGCAAAATTGACCATTGACTTGGGTCAATTGTAAAACTAACCCCTTTTTGTAACATTTTTTTTCCATTTACCTTATTTTTTCATAATTTCGATTTTGACATTAAACTTTTTTCTTCACAATGAAAAAAGTCTAAAATAGGTCTTAAATTTCAAATATTTACAAAATTGTCATCTTCTTCAATTGTCTCACCCACCATTACCAACCAAAATTGAAGCTCTAATTGCACCATCACCAACCAATTTTCACCTCATTATGCTTATTCACCAATTCTAACCTAACAATCTCTCATTCTCTCTTCAATTCTATCTAAAAAACTTCCTAATTTTTGTTTTCAAGGTCTTGAAATTTTTAATCTTTCATTTTCGGTTCTATTTGGAGCCAAGAGTAACGATTTAAAGCTTATTTCGACATTCTGTGCATTCAAAACAGGTAAACATGATGTTAACTCAAATCTACCTAAGTTCTTGTAGATTTTCGAAAATTTAGAGTAAGTAGACTTCACGAGAAGTCTAGTGACAAAAGTCGACTTCTCTTGAAGTCTGCTAGACAACACAGAAATAAATTTTGCAATTAACCAAATTTTTGGGTTACAAGAGTAGACTTCTCTAGAAGTCTACACAATTTTCTTTGATGACAAAAATTTTGTTTTGCAGACTTCTAGAGAAGTCTACTTAAATTTGGGTTAGTTTTGCAATTGACCAATAGTTTGACTTTTTTAGTAGACTTCACATGATTTAAGTAGACTTCTCTTGATATCTGCATATGTTACCTGAAGACTACTTTTTCTAAGGGGGTTAGTTTTGCAATTGACCAAAATATAGCAAGTATTGACCAAAATATTAGTAGACTTCACGTAATAAGTAGACTTCACAAGTAGACTTCAAGTGAAAAGTAGACTTCAAGAGAAGTCTACAACTCTCACAGACTTCACCTGAAGTATACTTTTTAAATTTAAAATGTTCATTATTTATTAATATAAAGTAGACTTAGAGAGAAGTCTACACTACTTTTTGAGTAGACTTTTGTTGAAGTCTACTTGCATAGTAGACTTCTTGAGCAGACTTCATAATAAAAGTCAAACTTAGTCAACTCCATAGTAGACTTCAACAGAATTCTGCTAAAATATGTACTTTTCTTGGGAATTCGAGTAGACTTCCCTAGAAATATACTCTATAGCAGAAGACTTCATTTTGAAGTCTACTCAAAAAGTCAATATTTGGTCAATTGCAAAACTAACCCCATTTTTAGTAGACTTCATTTTGAAGTCTACTCTGAAAAGTCAACATTTGATCAATTGCAAAAATAACCTAAAGAGGTCCACTCGTACTGAAGTAGACTTCATTTGTAGTCTACCTTTTCTTAGAGGAGACTTGAAGAGAAGTCTACTTTTTAAACATAGACTTTATTTGTAGACTTCACGTGAAAAGTAGACTTCACAAGCAGACTTCACGCAAAAAGTAAACTTCACAAGCAGACTTCACATGAAAAGTAGATTTCACAAGTAGACTTCACGTGAAAACCTGCAACAGAAAATGAGAAAAAAAACCTGCAACAAAAAATTCAAAAAAATCTGCAAACAAAGAAAAAAACAATAAATTTATTAGATTAAATTAATAGAACTCTTAGAACACAATAACAATTACGAATTTAGAAAAATAAACCATCAGATTTGGATGATTATTGGCCAGATTTGGAAGATTATTGGTCAGATCTAGAAGATTGTTGCTCAGATCTTGAAAATTGTTGCTCAAATCTAGAAGATTATGGCTAAAGATTGCTGCTCAAACCGCAAAAACCTACAAAAATGAAAAAAAATGCGAAAAAACACCCGAAGAAGATGGAGAATAGATGCAATGAAAATGGAAAATTGAGGAGAAATAACTTGGAGAGGAAAATATTGATGGCCGCCACTGCCGGAGATGAAGCTGAGAGCCACCACCACAAATGGAGAGGAGAGGAGAGGAAAGTCATGATGGAGAAGAGAGAAAGTAGCTAGGTTTTGTCTCTTCTACAAATAAAAATAGCCCTTTATTGTTAGGTTAAAAAGTTTGAACCAACTGGTTTACTTTCATAGTAGATTTCAGGTGATGTCTACTATGAAGGTAGACTTCTCCTGAAGTCTACTATGAAAGTATGCTTCATATGATGTCTACTTTTGAAGTAGACTTCCCATGAAGTCTACTCTATACCCTAAACCGTAAGTTTGTGATCTTTGTTGCTCTTATTTGACCAAGTTTTTGTGTATTCTATTTCTTAGACTTCATAATTTTTTATCTTAAAAATTTTAATCATATAATAATTATTTATTTTATTAATTTTAAATAATAATTATTTATTTTCATTAGTTTTAGATAATAATTACTGTTTGAAGTCTACTTAGTAAACTTCTGTTGAAATCTACTCTATACCCTAAATTCGAAACCCCTAAACTCTAAACCCTAAAACGCAAATCAAATAATTATATATACACCAAGATCAAAATAAAAACATTTTTCAAAGATTTACCATTCCTAATTTATTCAAACTTTCACTCTTTTGTTAAAATTTAAATTTATAAAATCTCAAATTACGAATCCACATGATCACCAACATATTTTGTTAAAACTCTAAACTCTAAACTCATAGTTTGTATGTGAACAATAAGATTTGATCTTTGTTGGTTTTATTTCACCAATTTTTTGATAGTATATTCTTTATACTTCATAATTGTTTATCTTAAGATTATTTAACCAAAAGTTCAATCATTTCATAATTTTTTTAAAAAACTTAAATTATAATTACGGTTAAGAATATACTTCTCTTGAAGTCTACTTTAGTAGTAAACTTCTCTTGAAGTCTACTATATACCCTAAACACTAAACCCTAAAACGAAAATCAAACAATCCTAAATAATACACAATGTTCAAAATAAAAATATATTTCAAAGATTTAACATTCCTAGTCTACTTAAGCTTTTGCTCTTTTGTTAAAATTTAAATTTACAAAATCTCAAATTATAAATCCACATGATTACCATCATATCTTGTTAAAATCCTAAACCCTAAACTCATAGGTTGTATGTGAACAATATGGTTGGATCTTTGTTGGTTTTATTTCACCAAGTTTTTGTGATATTTTATTTTTACACTTCATAATTGTTTATCTTAAGGTTATTTAACCAAAAATTTAATCATTTAATAATTATTTATTTTTTAATTTTAAATCATAAAATAAATTAAGGAGTAGACTTCTCTTGAAGTCTGCTTTTATAGTAGAATTCAAGAGAAGTCTACATTCCAAGTAGACTTTAAAAGAAGTGTGTTTTTTACCCAGAGGGTATATATGTAATTGCGCATCTAATTTTTTTGTTTAGTCATGGAGGGCAAAATAATAAATTCACTACACTGAAAGGTTAGTTTTGCAATAAAATTCAAAAAGGTTAGTTTTTGCATTTGATTTGAAATTTTGGGTTATATTTGTCATTAACCCTTAAAATAGTTATTTTTTATTTATAATTATAAAATCCTACTATATAAAGTTGGGTTTCAAAAGTTTCTTATCAATGGGATGCTTCCATATGTCAAATCCAATGATTTAAAATTTTTGCAGTATCATATTATATAAAGTTGGATTTTAAAAGTTACTATTCAACGGATTTCTTCCACATGTTAAATCTAAATATTCAAAATTTTGCAGTATCCTATTATATAGAGTTGAGTTTCAAAAGTTAGTTATCAACACGATTATTTCACATGTCAAATCTAATCTTATTATATAAAGTTGATTTTCAAAAGTTTCTAATCGATGAGATGCTTCTACATGTTAAATCCAACTATTTAAAGTTTCACAGTATCATATTATATAAAGTTGAGTTTTAAGAGTTAGTATTCAACAAAACTTTTCCACATTTCAAATTCAACGATTCAAAATTGTAGAGTCTCCTATTATATAAAGTTGGATTTCAAAAGTTAGTTATTAATGATACTATTTCACATGTCAAATCTAATGATTCAAAGTTTTGCAGGATCATATTATATAAAATTGAGTTTTACATCCTGTTATATAAAGTTGATTTTCAAAAATTAGTAATCAACGTGATTCTTAGATATTATTAGAATACAATAAATATATACATATATATACATATATATATATATATATATATATCATAAAACTCATGCAACGCACGAGTCCATATATAGTAGCTTAAAATAAAATAAAATAAAATTCTGAAAAAATTAAAAAGTCAAATTAATTAACAAGAAGATGCCGAGGACAGGTGGCTCAGCGGTGTAGTTTCTTTACAAATCTTTAAGGCACCAGGGATCGAACCCCCTACCTGCAGTAGTAGGAGCGGGATTTAAAAACCACTAGATTAGTTGAAAAAAAAAATTAACAAGAAGATAAATCAAGCTTGATTCAGGAAGAGATCAAAGGGTTAGTAAACTACCTTCAATCGATGTTTATGCAGTGCATTGTCTCAACTCTCAAAGTCTCAACAAAATCAATGAATTTTTATCTATCCAAGTAAATAGTAATCATCTTCCACATGAATATCAAAATTTTGAAAATGTTCATTAAGTATAACTTATCAGCACTATTTTTCTTGTTTCGGTGTTGTGATAAAGAACATTGGCCAAGAGGAGTTAGAATTGCTCTTCACACAGTTTTCTCTCTAAAATTTGATCTTCCATTTTGATTCTTTCTTTTATGAACATGTATTTGTTTTACGTTGAATCATGTCAATGATGTAAAAACTTCTGGTGTCGTATCATCTCGTTACATTTTTTTATATACATAGTTTACAGAATGTACAAATATTTGATTGAGTAATCACAAGATTATAGGATGAGCAAATTGAAAAACATATCATTTATCTTCAATAAGCCCCCTCAAGATGGAGGGACATATATCACTCCAATCTTGGTTATGAGATGATGAAACTGCTGACGTGGTAGCGGTTTGGTTAGAACATCCGCTAGTTGATATTTGGTTGATACATGAGCTACTTGCAATCTACCAGACTGGATTTGTTGGCGGATGTAGTCTAGTGCCACATGTTTCATTCGTGAGTAAAACATGGGATTAGCACATAGATACGTGACACCTATATTTTCACAATAAATGACCAGAGGTGTTTGGAGAGGAATACCAAGCTCACCAAACAGCGACTTGATCCAGGTTAGTTTTGCACATGTGTTGGCTACAGACCTATATTCTACTTCAGTGGAGGATCTACCCACTGTAACCTGTTTCTTCGTCGACCATGATACCGGATGACATCCAATGTAGTAGACATATGCACTTGTCGATATGTAGTTGTCAGTATTCCCACCCAATCTGCATTTGTAAATCCGTGAAGTGTCATGGTGATGTTATGAGCAAGAAATATACCATGAGTCATCGTCCCTACAAGATACCGTAGTACTCTTTTGGTTGCTTGGAGATGATCAGTTGTGCGTAGATGCATGAACTATGAAAGTTTATTCACTACGGATGAGATATTTGGTCTCATAAATGCTAGGTACTGAAGACTACCAACTAAAGTATAGTATTCCGCCGCATCTGGGAGTGGTGTACCGTCATGAAGAGTGAGCTTTGGTGTTATCACCATCGGAGTTGCCACATGCTTTGTGTTCACCATATTTGTGTGTTGTAGTAGATCTAAAATATACTTTCTTAGACACGTGTGCATACCAGACTTGATTCTATTCACTTCAATACCCAAGAAATATGATAAGCATCCAAGATCCTTGATAAAAAATCATTGTGAGAATGCTTTGATAATTGACTTAACAAGAGTGTTGTCACTTCCACTAACTACTATGTCATCAACATAAATTAAGACATAGATGATGGTTGTTCCTTGTCTGAAAATAAAGATGAGGCATTCACAAGTGAATGCACGAAACCAACCTGCAACAGATAGTTTTTTATTGGTTTATATGAGAGCAAGCTCAACATAAATCATGGAGACTTTACTCGGTGAAGGAAACCACTTAACCCACAAAATGGACTCGATCTCAAGGGTGAAGAAACACCAACTTGTGGTTGAATCTACACAAACAAGAAATCCGAGACTATTATGGAATATCTTGGCCTTAGCAAGAACAGAGAGTCTAGGTTGGATCTAGTCCAAGCAAAGCATCACAACACTTTGGAGTTTGTGTGCTAAGGAAATCTTGGATCTAAGAACCATTCAACTAGATCTTTAAGAGAAATTAAACCAAAAGCAAGAGAAGATTTTGGGTGGAGATTTAGAAGTGTTTTGGGTAGGAGAGGACTGCCATAAAGTCGCCTCTATACGAGCTCTCAAACCCTAAAATTTACATCCTAAACTACTTGCACAAACAAAATAAAGAGAGAACTTTGTGAACACTTCTTTGTATTTGATTTTTGGATAATATTACAAAGGGAATACAGCCTCTATTTATAGAGGATTACAAGGAGAATTTTTCAACTGAAAATAAACCCTAGCCACAAGCTTCATGGCTGTTGGAGAGGAGAGAGGAAGTTTTGTTCCCAAGTGAAAGTGACATCTCCTTATTTTTTGAACTTAACATAAAGAAGATGATCACATGTTTTCTTAAGCTTCCAAGGGTATTCTTTGACTTAGTTAGCCTCCATTTGGGTCTTAATAACCTTAGATAATATCCCATTTGATCAGAATCAACATTTGGAGATACATGAAAATTGTTGCCTTTTTCATGTACCGTTGCATGCTTTCTTTAGGCATTTTCTTGATCTTTTGATGATTTGTTGACCCTTATGGGTCCTTGGTCGCCATTTTCCTCCTACTTGGAGGTCCTTGGGGTGGTCTTCGGCCTTTTCTTGATGAATTTGGCCTTGACTCTCCTCCTTTTCTTCTTCTTGACCTTAAAGGTATTCGGCCTTTTCGGCCTCATCCTCTTGTCTCCTTCATACAATCTAATACCTTCCCCCAAGCTTGGTCGGCAAGACGCTCAAGGCGAAAGGCCTAAGGACCAAAGGCCAAGCTTTCCAACCGACAAACTACTTCATTAAAAACCCTAGAGAGAAAACCACATGGGACAAAACTCTACTTGAGGAAAAAGAGTATAACTCATCGATGGTTTGATGATGCTTGACCCTGGTTTATGAAATTTTCATTTGAACCGGCGCTTTTCTCTTCCAAGTGATTCCTTGCTTTAATCCTTCTTGACTTTGTTTCCTTTCTTATGATCCTCTTTTTTCACCTAGTGCTCCTTGTGAGAATATCCACACATTCCTCCTTCTCTTTTGAACCTTCATCATGAAATTCAAAGAGAAAATTTAAAGTATATGTTATGAAGGTTTAAGAAACACTTAAATGAGGATTTAGATAAACTAAATGAGAGGATTCAAAGTATAAGATATGGACTTAAGTATTTAACAAATTAAAATTTGGAAAGGTTTAGAGTTTAGCCTTTTTGGAGATCTTTGAAGAGTTTTGACAATTTTGGAGCATATTTGCACACGCCTTTGGTATGGATTCAAAAACTTCCACCAACTAGCATCTCCACTTTGACCTTCTACCTTAGTCACCTACGGATCCACTCTCTTTAGGTCAGCCTTTTTGGTCCATTTCTTCAAGTCTTCCGAGTTGAGCTAAGTTGGAAAAGTGAAGTCCAAAGCTTGGTGGCCCTCTTGATCAAATACCAAGCTTTATGTTGCACCATCTTATAGCTTCATTTGAAGCCTTTTTAGGGTTTGAATGCAGCCACGAACTGACCTCCAGCCCGCCTGACTTGCTGCACAACTCACCACTTCCTCTTTGAGATAATAAGCGAGCTTTCTCACCATTTTAAACTCAGATCTATTTTAGACTTTAACACATTCTAAAAACAAGAGATGGTGAGAGATTAGAGTATAAGTAACAGAGAATAAGGGAGAATAAGTAACTAAGAGAATATAGAATAGAAAGAATAGAGAGTATGATCAGAAGAATGGAGAATGGGAGAATAAGAGATTTTTGCTCAAGAGTTCATGTGGACAGATATTTTCTCTCCGTTTTCTTGAGTTTTGTGGAAGCATTAGCTCCCAATGGGCCAGCCAAAAACACCTTAGAACCATAAGAACTTGGTGTTAATGGCTGGGGCAACTTATGGACCTCCATGGTGACAAGATTTTAAATTCACAAAAAATCATGAGATTTTGAGGAAGCTTTGACTCCCAAATAACTAACCAAGAACACCTTAGAACAACAAGAATTTGGTGTTTAGTGGCTGGAATAAACTATGGACCGATGGACAATTGATTTATCCACATGTTAAAGATTTGAAATTTGAATTCACGGAATAACCAATGGACAATAGTTTTCACATGAGTTTTGATTAAAAGTGCCACAAATGACATAAAAATTAGTGCATTCTATGGTTAAACAAACAAACTTCAACAATCTCACAAAATAATCCATTTCAAGAATTTTCATGAGCCTTTAGAAATTTAAAAAAGAAAAGACAATTAGTCTAAGAACATTCTCCGTTTGAGATAAGCTAATATCCATTGATAAAACTTAGAGGTAAAGTCATTAGAACTAAAAACAAGAACATCATTCATGTCCTCTTCTTTTGATTTATTGGACAAGATGAATAACACAAAAAAATGAAAACAAAATGAGACTCGAGTTTTAAGGGAAACCAAGCATCTTGTGCTCTGATACCATGTTGGTTTTTATGAGAGTAAGCTCAACATAAATCGTGGAGACTTCACTTGGTGAAGGAAATCACTTAATCCACAAAATGGACTCGATCTCAAGGATGAAGAAACACCAACTTGTGGTTGAATATACACAAACAAGACTTGATAAATTCGAGACTATTATAGAATAGCTCGGCCTTAGCAAGAACAGAGAGTCTAGGTTGGAACTAGTCCAAGCAAAGCATCACAACACTTTGGAGTTTGTTTGCTAAGGAAATTTTGGATCTAAGAACCATTCAACTAGATCTTTAAGAGAAATTGAACTAAAAGCAAGAGAAGAGTTTGGGTGGAGACTTAGAAGTGTTTTGGGTAGGAGAGGACTGCCATAAGTCAGCCTCTATACGAGCTCTCAAACCCTAGAATCTACATCCTAAACTACTTGCACAAACAAAATAAAGAGAGAACTTTGTGAATACTTCTTTGTATTTGATTTTTGGATAATAATACAAAGGGAATACAGCCTCAATTTATAGAGGATTACAAGGAGAATTTTTCAGCTGAAAATAAACCCTAGCCACAAGTTTCATGGCCGTTGGAGAGGAGAGAGGAAGTGTTTTTCCCAAGTAAAAGTGACATCTCCTTATTTTTTGAACTTAACATAAAGAAGATGATCACATATTTTCTTAAGCTTCCAACGGTCTTCTTTGATTTACTTAGCCTTTCATTTGGGTCTTAATAACCTTAGATAACATCCCATTTTATCAGAATCAACATTTGGGAAGACATGAAATTCATTGACTTTTTCATGTACCGTTGACTTTTCCGAAATGCTTTCTTTAGGCTTCTTCTTGATTTTTTGTTGATTTGTTGACCCTTATGGGTCTTTTGTGGCCATTTTCCTCCTTCTTAGAGGTCTTTGGGGTGGTCTTCGGCCTTGTCTTTATGAATTTGGCTTTGACTCTTCTCCTTTTCTTCTTCTTGACCTTTAAAGGTATTTGGCCTCTTCGGCCTCATTATCTTGTCTCCTTCATACATTCTAATATTTTTAAGCTCCAAATACCACAATCTGGGTGTCTGCTTCAACCCATAAAGAGCCTTACGGAGATGACAAATATAGTGTGCCCTCTTGGATCAACAAAACCCTTCGGTTGAGGCCTGTATACATCTTCTTCCAAATGGCCTTTCAAAAAGGCATTATTGATGTCTAACTGCCTGATATTCTAATATTTTAAAATGACAACACATGGGATAATGTGAAGAGTTATCGGACTCCATGTAGTCAAGCCCGAGTTGTTGGTGGTAGCCTTTGGCAACAAGGCGTGCCTTAAAACAATCAATAGATCCATTTGACAAGTATTGTGTGGTGAATATCCAGCGGTTACCTACAAGATTTTGATTAGGAGAAAGTGGTACAAGATTGCAAGACTAGTTCTTTCTCTGAGCATCATACTATGAGCTCATGGCGCAACACCATCGATCATCCTTTAGAGCTTCCTCTGATGTCCTTGGTTTGAGATCAATGGAGGTTTGGGTTTGGGTAAGAAGGGTGTATTTGGATATGGGTCCCGGTTTTATTCTGGTTTGCATAGGATGTCGGTTGAGGTTATTTTCCAATGGTGAAGGTTGTTGTGGCGGTGATTGAGACATCGAAATGTTTCCCGTGGTTTGTGATGGAGACAAGGTGTTGGGTCAATGACCAATATACTCTTAGTTGAAAGAGAATTTCCTAAGCTACTCTCTTTGTGACTTATATACTCCTTATACTCTCATTCATTTTATCTATTATTTTATTTCCTATTTTACCCTTCTAATGTTATTTAAATAAGAATAATTTATTCATAAATTAATTGTTGAGCTTGTGGAGCCCAACTTGTTGGTTGCATCAGTCACATGCATAAATCCACCGACAAAATAATCAAATGCATAAATAAAATTTTTTTAAACATTTTAATTAAATCATTAGATCGGTTAAATAAAATTGAAATTATATCGATTCAATAAATTGGCTCAGTTAAGAAATTAAATAGCTAAATTAAAGATTCATATGTTCAATTTAGTTCTATTGATTATATTAAACTTCATTGGTTCAATTAATTACATCGGTTCAGTAATAAAATCATTGGTTCAATACAATTCCATCGGTTCTGTAACATAATTCATTAGTTTAGTATAATTTCATTGATTTTTTGTTAATTTATTTAAAAATTAAATTTATTGGCCAATTGAATTTTACAGTCTTACAAATTTCATAAGAATCCATGATAAGAATGATACGTAAGTTGATACATATAGATCGTTATATACAAAATCATGAAAGAAACATAAACATAAACAATTTTTGCTCAAAAAACATATAATATATTAAACACGTGAATGATTATAAAGTCTTTTATATATTCAACACATGAATCATAAAGTGAAATATTTGATCTATTTACTTTTGACATAAAAACATTGACTAATCATAGTGAATTTGTTATTGTTAAGCATATTATGAACACAAAATGTTAAATTTGTTATTTATATCGTAATATTCGGTTAAAACTCTAGTAAATCTACTAAAACAAGAAAATCTTTTTGGTTTGATTAGTATATATAATTATAATCTTAGTATAACTAATTATGACTAAAAATCGCCAAAGTACAACTATTTGTATTTTGGCATAACTAGAAAACTTATATAATTACCTCGTAAAAAATTAATTTTTTAAAAGTGAACCAAAAATTTTAAAATTACCTCCAAAATCAAATTTTTTAATTTGACCCTCCAATTGCTCATATATTAAATTTGGTATCACTTTAATCAAATAAAAGTTTGGTGTAATGGTTAAGTGTTTTGCAGGACTTTGAGGTATACGGTTCAAACCCATTTAACTCTCTCTTTCTTTCTTTTTTTGCAACTTCAAGAAAACATCTGAAAAAGTCGAATCAAATTGAAGGAATAGTGAAAAAATGGAATCCGAGTGAGAAATAAATTGAATGAGAAGATTGGAATCCGTGGCAGCAAAATCAAAAAAAAATCAGAATTTCACTGATTTAATTTGAGGAATGAAGAAACCGTAATTTAATTTGAGTTTTATTTAATTTGAAATCGGAGAACCGGAATCTCAACAAAATCAGAGGAAATTGGTATTTGAGATATGAAGAAACCATAGTTTAATTTGAGATCCATATAATTTGGGAAACTGTTTTATTTATTTATAATATTGATTATTACACACAAAAAGAAAGCTCTAAATTTCTTTTTAAATGAGTTGTTTGTATTGGGTTAGGGATAGAGAAATAAATAACTACATTTTCTTTCAAAAAACCATTTAAATTAATCAATTTTTTTTGAACTTTTTTGGGAGAGTAAATGAGTCAATTCCCTTTCAATTAAGAGTATATGGGTCATTTCCCCCCAAAATGTTTGGTAAGTGGGTAGTTGGCGATGGAGATAAGTTGTTTGGTAGTTGGGTCACTGGTGATGGGCTTAGTAATGGACTATTGGGATTTGGACTTTGAATAATTATGTTTTGGGTAAGAGGAATTAAAGTAGTCGATATATGTGGGCTAGCAGGAGCAAGTTGGTTTGTGCTTGTTGTTAATAGGCCATTTGGTGTAGTGGACTGATTTAGGTCTTTTTTCCTATGTTCTTTGCTATGACCTGCAGACACAATTTCCGTTAAGAGTTCTTTCAAAATTTTCCCGATCAGATATTGAAGCATCGCTAGGGGTTAGTGGGTGGGAGATCTCGACGAGTGGAACTGTAGTATGCGGGGGAGATTTTGGTGATGAGTCAGTAGTGATTGGTATTTTCTATGACTGTGTTGCTGCAAAGGGAAATACTGATACGTCGAAGCGTACATGTCTGTATATGTAGAGGCGATTGGTGGCGATGTCAAGACAGAGGTATGCACTCTAGGTTAAAGAGTAACCCAGATATACACATGGAGCTGATTTGATTTCCAATTTACGTTTGGTGTACAACTTCAACCACGGATAACAAAAGCTTCCAAAAGTTCAGAGCTTGAGGTAATTGGGTGTGAATTTGAAGAGAGCTTCACATGGTGATTTAATGTCAATGATTGGAGTGGGTATCTGATTGAGGAGATATACAATAATAGCTATAGAATACGACCAATAGTTCATCGGAACAAAGGCTTGAGTGAGAAGTGCGAGTCTCGTCTCCATGATTTGTCGATGCCGTCATTCCGCCACACCATTGTGTTTGAGCATGTGCAGTAGTATTGTCAGTTGCATGATTCCATTTATTGCTCGGAATTCTCGTGGTGCTATGAATTCACCACCGTTATCTGAGTAGAAAGTACCAATTTTAGTTTGAAACTGATTCTCAACTAGGGCTTTGTATTTGATGAATGTTTCTTCCACTTCTGATTTGTATTGTAGAGGGTTGAGCCATTGATAGCGAGTGTAATGGTCAACTAGAAGCAAGTAATATTTGTGATTTCTGTTGAGGTATTGGAGAACCCCATACATCAGAGTAAAGAATTTCAAGTGGTCGGGTTGTGGAAATTAAAGTTTCAGTGAAGAGTAGTTTCTGACTTTTATTAATAAAACATTCATTGCAAGACAAAGACAGGAAAGTACTGGAAGAACTAACTGGTAACAAAAATTTAGAGATCATGGATTGTAGGATAGTGGAGGATGGGTGCCCTAATTCCAACCCATAGTAGTTGTTTTTGTGCTCCGAGGAGACGCAAAGAAATGCAGACGCCATTGACAGCGAGGATGGCCATTCATAGAGCTTCTCATTAGTATGACCTTAGAGTAATTAGAACCCGAGCGAAGAGCCTTCACCATCAAGGTAGTAAGAAAGAATTCCAGAGAAACTATGTTAGCGTTACATAGATTAAACACAGAGAGAAGGTTCTTTTGTATTTTTCTAGAACGTAAAGAACATTAGAGATATGGAATGGTTTATTGGATGTAGGTAAAAGGGCACAATCAGTGTGTGTTGAAGGAGCTCTTGTCCCATTACCAAGAACAACATTTTCACCTCCATTGTATGGTTGATGGAGAGCTAAGTTATTGAGATCAGAAGTAATGTGGTGTGTGGCACCAAAATCCACCACCCAAGGAGTCTGCGACTGAGGTGGTGATCCCATTGGAGTGATATGAGCTTGTGGTTTCCAGCTATTGTGATTTGGCTATGGTGTTAGTAGCAAAGGTGGTGTAGGTGAGATACTTTGCATCTGGTAGTAAGGGCAACGCCTTGCAGAATGACCTTGAGTACGCAGAGTTGACACTTGCTAAGGTAAGGTTTTGGAGTTTTATTCTCTTGATAGCGAGGAGTGTTTGTTGGTGAAGTGGAGTTGTACTGAGCAGAGTTGTACTGAGTGGAGTTGTACTGCTTGTTGTTCTTGTACAGTTGGCCTCCATTGCATGGTTTGTTGTTAACATAGTTTGTTGTAACAAGAGATGGAGATGTTGTGGTGGACGTTAGGAGTTTGACTTCATAGTTCCGGAGTTTCTCATGAATCTCAGTGATTGAAGGAGCTATTTTTCGGCCTTCTGACCTGCCACTGTTCGATATTCTTTAGGAAGGCCCTCTAATATCTGCTCGACCTGATCCTCATGATCTACAATTTTCCCAAGAAGTGCAAGCTTGTCGAACTTCATGATTGTACCTTGTATGTATTTTTCAATAGATGGTGAGCTCTTCTGCCATTATTTCAATTGATGTTTTAATTGTTTTATATGCACGCGACTTGGTGGAGCATAAAGGGATGCAAGTTTGCTCCAGTTCTGAGCAGAAGTCTCAATTTGAGATAGTAGAGGCTGAATCGCTCCATAGATGGCACCAAAGGGCATATATAGGATTGGTAGTCTCACTAGTTGATGTGGAGATGACATGTTCCGGTGGTGTCTTGGATTCATCGAGGAGCTACACAAGAGCATTGCTGTCGAGCAAGGTGTGGACTTGACGGCTCCACATGATGTAGTTGGAGGTGGTAAGCTTTGATATGTTTGCCATGCATACAATTGAGGAGGGAGGTACTTGGAATGAAAGATTCAGAAGTAGTGGGAGTGGGAGATCCGGTTTGAGACATGGTGACACAAATAGAAGACTTTGAGATGAGAAGAAGCATGAGAAGGAAAAAAAATTAGAGTTGAGGTGTCTTTAGAATCGATACTCTAATACCATGTTAATGGTGTAAAAACTTCTTGTGTTGTATCATCTCGTTACATATATTTATATATAGAGTTTACAGAATCAACTACTTAATGGACAAAATATTTGATTGAGTAATCAAAAGATTTTGGGATGAGCAAATAGGAAAGTATATCATTTATCTTCAATAAATCATAGAATCTGTTTACTATTGTAATTACAACTTTTAGTTGCTTTGAGAAAAGGGCTTCTTTCAAAAGTAATCCATTGACTTTTGTTAATGGTGAAATAACCTTTTATTTTTTCTCTCCAAAACCTAATCAAAATCACTCATATTTAAAATCATCCTATAGTCTTAGAATATCTAAAATGTCATTGCTTTTATATATTTTTTTAAGTTTCAGCAAAATACAAAATTACTAAAATATTAATAAAAACTGAAATATTTACTAAAATGTCATTCTTCTTCAATTCTTCCAACTATCATTATTTCTGATTCTCCCTTCATTTCTCGACAAAAAACCTCTCTAATTTTCATTTCATCTTTTCAAAATTCATAAAGCTTACAATTTTTGGTTTATTTAGGGAGTATAAGCAACGATTAACAGTATAGTTCCATATTGTGGGCGTTTAAATTAGGTAACTATAATCTTTAACTCAAGTTAAGCTATTTTTTTATTTTAGAAATTTGCAGAGAGTAGACTTGAAGTTTACACACATAGTAGACTTCACCTGATACTAGTCAACAGAAAGCTTAGTTTTGTATTTGATTATTTTTTGGATTCATAGAGTAGACTCCACTTGAAGTCTGCACATTGTGGTTTGGGGGAAAAATAATAATGACGGAGACTTCAGGTGAAGTCTACCTAATTGTGAGTCAATCTAGCAATTGACTAAAAAATTTTACTTTTAAGTAGACTTCAGGTGAAGTCTCCGTAAAAACGCAAAGACTTCATGTGAAGTCTCTGTCAAATTCGGAAGTCTCCAGAGAAAGTCTACTTAGGTACTCAATACTGGGTCCCACATATGAGTTTATGGAAAACAATTTTTTTTATTTATATTAATAAAATATAGTAGACTTCACTTGAAGTCTACTCCAATTTAATAAGAGACTTCAGGTGAAGTCTGCATGGTGCAGACTTCACATGTAGACTTATGTATTAATAGTCAAACATGGTCAATTGCAATAAGCTCTGTTTTATAGAGTAGACTTAGGTGAAGTCTCTGTTTGCACACAAAACGTAGTAGATTTCACATTAAATCTTCGTCTAAAAAGTCAAAATTTAGTCAAAATGCAAAAATAACCTCTAAATAAGTAGACTTCACGTGAAGTATGCGTTTTAGAAGTCAACATTTGGTCAAATACAAAAATAACCTTAGGAGACTTCACATGAAGTCTACTATCTATTCTTGTAGACTTCACGTGAAGTCTACCATATTATAGAGTAGACTTCACCCAAAGTCTTTGTAAGCTAATTATTTAAAATTGATTAATTTGATGGATTGTAAGGAAGTATCAGCTAATTATATGGTACTAATATTGTTTATATGATGTTTTGCAGGAAAATGGTTCAGTTACAAGTTGTTTGTGGAGTGTGGGTAATGAAAAACTTGTGTTTCCATTTTGAGGTTGATAGTTGCAAAGGAGGAATAATGTTATTTATAGAGGATGGGTGTACACATGGTGAACTTCTTGGCATGGTACAAGATGATTAGATCTCGACATGGAGACCAATATTGTAAAGTTAACATATTCACTTCCAGTTTCAGTCTTGCAAGAAATACTAAATAATACTCCTCCAATGCATGTTACAAATAATAGACACGTAATAATCTTGGTTGAGTTATGTAAGCTACATATTATACGTTTATTTGTTGCTGGTGGTTTTCGAGATAGTGCACATGAAGCAGATAAATGTGATGCTGAATGAGAACATGAAGATGAGCAATACCAAGATGAAAACCAGGATGAAGAGCTTTTAAAAGATGACATGAAATACGAGTGTAATGGTGAACGCGAAGTTTACATGGACGGTGGAGATTATAGCATATATGGGAAGGTGAAAGACGAAGATGAAGACAAAGATGAAATGCATCTTGGGAACCTGAATCACGTTGACCAAGATGACCAAAACATATATGTTGGTCGGAGTTTTTCTAGCAAAGAGGAGTTGATATTAGCATTGCAAGTGAGGAGTATACTTTTGAAATTCAGTTTTCGTGCATACAAGTCAACGAAAGAATTTTATGCGGCAAAATGTTGTGTTCCAGATTGTAGGTGGAAGGTTAGAGCGATTGTGAGCACGTAACACTTTTTAGGTTTCAAAAGTTGAGAACATTCACACATGTTCAGTTGCAGAATGATATGCTAATTTCATATGCCATTTACCAAAACATATTGGTAAATTATTTGTAGATAGTTTTGGAACAATCAATGGAATAACGCCAAGGCATATTGAAAAGTCAATGAAGACCATGTATGTTTTGAGGTTGGGTTACAAAACTTCATACTGATCATTGATATATGCCCAACAATTGGTCTGCGGGACAGCGGAAGATGGTTATGGTAACTTGCTTTCTTATTTACATCTAATCCAAGAAGCAAATCCGGGAACTATTACAGGGCTTGAACTTGATGATCAGAATAGATTTAAATATCTATTTATTTTGTTTGGGGTCTCCATAGCTGGATTTAATTTTCTTAGAAGAGTCATTGTGGTTGATGGATATCATTTAATTGGGAAGTATGGGGGAGTTTTGCTAGTAGCAACGACTCAAGATTGTAACTTTCAAATATTTCCAATGGCATTCGGTATTGTTGACACTGAGAATGATCCTTCATTGGAATGGTTTCTTACCAAGTTAGGTACTTATTTTACACACCACACTCCTCTGGTACTAGTTTCTGGCAGGCACCACTTCATAAAGAATGCATGCAACACAGTATTCCCTTAGGTAACACGAGGTATATGTTACTATTACCTTCAAAGTAACACAATCACTAGGTTTAAAGGAAAATAACTCCTCTATTTGGTCAATATAGCAGCATATGCATACACTCGTGATGACTTCAACCAACACATGGAGGAGTTGAGTCATATTAACCCCAAACTTGCTCGGTACTTGGTTGATGCTGACCCAAAGTTGTGGTCATGTGTTAATTTCCCAGGCGACAGATACAACATTCAGACGAGCAACATCGTAGAATCTCTCAGTGTCGCGTTAAATCTAGCTAGAAGATTGCCCATAACCTTTCTTTTGGAGTACATCCGAGAGAAGCTAGGAATGTGGTTTTACAAATGGAGGGAAGATGCATCTAGTCTTCCAACATGTCATAGTAGGGAGTTAAAAATTTGTTGGCAATACATGTTGAATATGCAAATAAGATGGTTGTTGAATGCATAGATACTTGGAAGTTTTATGCCAAAGTGGGGTGTGAGAAACTATTTAGCTGATTTGGAGCAGCGAACATGTGCATGTGGTGTATATCAGATTGAGAAAATTCCTTGCTCACACATTCTTGGAGCTACATTGCAAGCTGGTCTACATCTTACTACGCTTATATGTCCTTCGTATAGGAAGAAATATTTGACTACAGCATATTCTCATAATATATACCCGTAAACTGACTACGGAGTTGCGAACCAAGAGCAATGTTTTCCTCCAGTCGTGAAGATTCTTCCTGGAAGAAAGAAGAAATCTAGATGGCAGAGTTAGCTTGAGATTGCTAGGATGCTACATAACAAGGCAAGCCGGATTTCCAAGCAACACAGTTGCTCAAAATACAAACAACCGGTCCATACTCGGACCAAATGTGTAAGTTACAAGCCGAATTGTATTGGCATAAATTTCTTGTACGTAGTAAAAATTCTAACCACTTATTATTTTTGGTAGGTAACAAAGCTGGAACATGAGTGATGTTCCAGGAGATGACAAAGAGAAGTTGAAACATTGTGTGCATTTTAGTATGTGTTTTACGGATGTTGAGTCTAGAATTCTGTTTATGGATGCTCAATTTATGATGTTACTTACGGATGATGAGTCTAGTATTCTGTTGTTTATGGATACTCAATTTATGATGTTATTTATAGATGATGAGTATTATTTTGTGTAATATATGTTTGCAAAAGAAGTCTCCAAGTAATACTCAGATAGTAATGAAGTCTCCGAGAGAAGTCTTCAAAAGAAGTCTACTAGAGAAGTCTTCGAAAGAAGTCTACTAAACTGATCATATAAGAATGTGTTACAATAGAAATATGAACCCTAAAACCAATATTGTCGTCAAAAACCCCTAATTTACAAAAAATTATTAGTTTTCTTACACTCACAAATATAACAAATGCATGATACCAAATGACAACTTTCCTTGTAGCCTAACAACAAAAATATAAGAGGCATACAAGCTTGGGTTTAGCCATTATATGATAAAAAAATCAACCTACTACTACTTCTGCTTCACGTCTGTCTCATCATATGTGTCAGATCCTTGTATTCTCTCTTCTCTGTGCCCAAAATGCTTGTCTCATCAAAGATCTCGACACTTAACTTATTCCTCATGAGACTCACATAAGTATCACAAAACTCTTTTGGCCATTGTATTCCGAGTGCATGACATTCGATGTACTTCAAACAATAAGCACCACAATCTCCACTTTGGAGATTCTAAGGCAAAGATTGTACTACCTAGTGTGTATACGGTGTCACCAACATGATCTTCTGTATTTGGGGGCAGCCAATTCGTGCAGAATGTATGGAACAAGGACTGCAAAAGTTCTTACATGGTCTGTCATATCTCGAACCATACCCACTGCAGAATCCCAAACAACAATATTTCTTTCAGGTATTGATATCCACAAAGCAACCCAATGACGGTTCCCAACATTAATGGTGTGTAAATGTCGTCCACTTTAACTCCCCAAGTCTTGTCACTGCGGTAATAGGATGACTCTTACCCAGAGTAATAGTCAAGTGATCCACCATGTAATTGTTTCTCTGTCCTGTCTGGGTTGGTAGAAGACTCGTCAAACTCTTGAAATTTATTTATCCACATTTGTTGAAATCTTGTATCAACTATGCAAAGTATGCTTGAGCGGAACCATTTTGGATGCTTTGCATAGCGTCTTTTGAGAAGATTCATCCCAACATCAATGTGCTGCAAAAAAAAAGGAAACAAAACAAAACAATCAGATGGAAGTCTACTAAAGAAATCTACTCAAGATGTCTACTCAAGAAGTCAACTAATGAAGTCTACTGAAGAAGTCTACTGAGTGAGTCTACTAAAGAAGTGTACCGTGTCTTCTAGCCCTTTTTGGACATTTGAGGTTCTTGTACCATTCGATGACAGATCCTTTAGTCTTCCTTTTCAGCTTGTAGTCCCAAAAACATTCAATTCTGATTACACAATATTTGCAAGATATGTAACGAATTTAATATTTGCAAGTTAATAGAAAACTTACGGTTCTTCTTTCAATCTTCCACTCCATTGAGCAGCTTTTACAGCGTCTACTGGTGAGAAAGGATTGTACCCACCACCTGTCTTGTTTGGGATAATGACTTTCGCTGTACTATTTCCTATGTATGGACTCATTTGTGTAGCAGCTATCTTTCTGACCCTTTCAGTCCAAGCAAGCATCTTCTCTTGTACCTGCTTGGTTTTCTTCTCTTGTTTATTTTTTCTCAATTTCAAAATCTAGATTGGGGAGTTTATCTTCAAGCAAGACAAGAATTTCCTCTCCTTAACCATTTACATGTTCACCATTTACACCTTCACCATTTACAACACCACCATTTACACTACCACCATTTACACCTTCACCATTTACACTCTCGCTTGGGAGATTATGGTCTATTTGCAAATTTGTTTTACTCACACAGAGTTATAATTTTATTTATAAAATAATATAGTACATTGAGTTGATATTATGTCGCTAAATACTACACATATACAAAAAACAGAAACAGTAACAGAGTTTTTAAATTCAAAACACCATAACAAATAAGACAACAAGCAGAAGCAAATGGAACTACTTGGATACTTTCTTTGATTTACGGAGGGCATAAACTCGGCTATTTGTTGTAGAGGGTTTAGAACTAACCCCAACTGGGTGAATGGTCTCTGGGTCCAGGTTGGCGTTGGATTTCACTTTCTCCTTTGACGAGCTTCTATTTTCTTCCAACGATTGCTCAATACCTGATACTCTTTCAGCTAGAGTTTGGATCCCTTCTTGGCAGCTGCTCATACCTTCCAACATCCTCTTTTCTCCACTACTAATCCCTTCTATCAACTCGTCCAGCCTGTTCACTCCAAAGATATTTTCACATCGCCACTTCCAACCCCACCAGATACTCATTGCAAACAGCATAGAGCAGTTACTTCCAAACACCACTGATGTATCTTCAAGTTAACAAATAACCAATCAACAGAGGTAAATAAAAGAAAACATGATGCTTCAAATGAGGGACCAAACGATCCTAGATTCCAAACATTGCTTGACAATCCCGCAACACCTGAATTACTTATTCAGATCCGGCTTTACACGCCATACATGTATCACACCGTACATGTATCTATGGGACTTAGGTATCTCCGGTATCTTTCAGCGTTTATCATCAATATCTTATGAACACCCTGCCAAAGAAATAATCTTACTCATTCTGGAGCCATTACATTCCATACACGATCAAAAAGGCGTCCCATATCAAGTCTTGGAGTAGAAATCTTGGTCATAAGTTATAAGCTATTGATACAGAAAATTTCCCATCAAGATTCTCTCCCTAAGCAATACGATCAAATGAACTAGTGATTGTGTCAACAACAATAGTGGCTAAATGTAATCTCAGGTCTGTGCTAATAAAATGAACAATTTTATCTAACATCCACCCTTGTCTTTCTCTCCTCAAATCCCTGACAGACAAGGCCAATTGGTCTTCAAGAATGGTCGAGATCGTATTCACAATGAGTGGTTCATTAGTGGCCCAACGATCGTCCAGAACCGAGCAGTCTTACCATCTCTGATGACTATCAAACCAGGAAGAGTAGTGGAGCATAATCCCGTGACAAAGGTCCTCCATGTCAAAGAGCAATAGCCAGATGCTCTTGTCCATGTCAAATTGTGAATTGTTGACCTTATGTTTACTCCGTAGGATTCTCGACTAAATACTGTTGGAGTCTTTTAATATCCATCCCAATTTAGCCAGCGTGGCTTTATTTATAACCGATAGTGACTTGATCCCCAATCCTCCATGGTGTTTCTTGCAACACAATTTGTGCCACAAAAGGCGGTGCTGTTTTTTCTTCTCATATGTACTCCCCCAAACAAAATTTCAAGATGCACGCTCCAGGGTTTTAACAATGGAAGAAGGCAATTCGATAGTGTTTATAACATGAATATGAATAGACGACAAATTAATTTTTTAACTTCACCTTACCCGCAAAATTTAGAAACCAACATTTCCAGCCGGCTAAGCAACATGAAACCTTCTGTAACACTTCACTGAACGTGTCCTTATTAATTTTTATGATGAATTGGCTTACTAATGTATTTAACAAGGGTAGTCGATTGAATACCACTCACATCATTGATAGCTTGCGTGAGATCATTGGAAACATTTTGAGAGAAGAAAATTTTAGATTTCTTTAAGCTAACCTTCTAACCCAAAGTTGTACAAATCGCCCAGACTCTTTGTATAACCCAAACTTAAGCAATAGATGCTTCTGCAAACAATATCAAATCATCGGCAAAAGAAATATGTGATCATTTGGGACCTCCTCAAAACAGAGCAATAGGCTTCCATGTCTGGTGATCAATCTCATGATCAATAAGATGACACAAGCGTTCCAAACATAGCACAAAAAAGTAAGGGGAAAGAGGGTCTCCTTATGATAGACCCTTCTCAGGAGTGAAGGCCGACATTTTCTCTCTACTCCAAAGAACATGCATCGAAGATCCTGTAACCAAAGCCATAATCTAGGAAGCCCACATATCTGAGAATTTCACTGCCACCAAATTATCTCGTAAAAAATCTCATCGTATTTGATCATACACCTTCTCGAAATCTAATGTCAATAGTATCCAACCTTTACGCCCTTGTTTCGTTCTCATAGAATGCACCACTTCTTGTACCAGAACAATGTTGTCTTAATTGAGCCTGTCCAGAGTAAAGCTATACTGTGCAGAACCAATAAGTAACGGCATACCCTTCTTTAGTCTCAAAACCATAGTCTTAGTATTTATTTTAAAGAGTACATTACATAGGCTTATGGGTCTGAACTGAGACATCTGTTCATGTTTTAAAACCTTAGGAATTAACACCACCAAATCATCGTTAGTTCCAGGTGGGAGAACTCTTGATGCAATTTTTTTAAACACAAATTGGATCATCGAGGGACCAACCTTATCCTAACATTTTTGATAGAATATTGATTGGAATCTATCTGGTCCAGGAGCTTTAAAACTTCCCATACTCCTAACTGTGTTCTCCACTTCCTGCGGCGTGAAAGATTTATCTAGAATTATTCGATCACTACTAGATGTAGGCGCAAAAACTTCGTGAGGGAGTTTAACTACCACATCGTCAACATCTCCCATTGAGTAAAGACTCTTATAAAACTCCACAGCCATGAGTTCCAATGTAGCAGGGTCAGAAATCCATACATCATTTGCACCACGCAACATATCAACTCGGTTCCGTCGTTGTCAAATAACAGTAGATGAATGAAAGAATTTTTAGTTCCTATCTCCTAGTGTGATCAATTTTTCTCGTGACTTCTGAAACCAAAGCAACTCCTCTTGTTCTAAAACCGTATTCAACTCCTTCATTGACTCCTCCTCTTCGGCAATTAAAGCATCTGACGGGCTAACCATTATTTAATTCTGAATCTCTTCAATACTAGCTACCAGATCTGACTTTCGTTGGTGAACATTACTGAAAACCTCTTTATTCTATTTACTTAACCTTGTTTATAACCCATAAAGAGCTCAAGGAGTAGATTACTCACTATTCCTAGAGTTATTTAGGAGATCCTTGAAATCGCTATGGGATAATCATGCTGCCTCAAAGCGAAAAGGTCGACGACAGGGATCCCTCTTCGCCTCAGGACTAAGCTGGACAAAGGGTGGAGCATGATCCAATGATAGAAAGAGAAAATGAGACATTGATGCATCATGCCAAGTTAATCAGGTTTGGGGACAACAAAGCACACGGTCCAGTCACTTAGCAACATCGGTTTGTTCCAAGACCCCTCCGCCATGTAAACCCATTTCCCTTGAAGACGATATCCACCAGAGAATTCTTATTAATCCTGTCACTATTGTCCAAAGAATCAGTAGACAAACAACCATTACCAAAAATGCATTCATCCACCCATTAAAATCTCCTCTGATCATAAGTGGATCATTAACACTTGCTAAACCACAAGACAGTTGGTCCCACAGACCACACCTCCTAGTTATTGACGGTGTTGCATATACCACGACAGTGTTAAACTTTGAAACACCATTATCAACTAAGACATGGACAAATTGGTCAGAAGACTCCTGATATATGTGTGTTTTAGCATGTTTTAGTTGTCGCTTTTAGTTCATTTTGCATACATTTCATAACATTTGCAACTGTGTTTAGAGTCTCAATAGCTTCATTTGCATCCTCTACATTCGCATGGCATGCGTGTTGCATATACAGAGTCTTTAGGTATTTGGAAAGCATAATTGGAGGATCCTGAACGTTGTGGAGACTTAAGAATTAGATGATGAGTGTGGACGCAGATAAGGGAGAGACACTCGAAATGGAGGTTGACCCTTCCTCACACTCGAGAACAAAGTTGAAGCCTACCTCACACTTGAAATGGAAACAGAGCCTACCTCGCACTCGATGGGCCGCTTCATCTTTTGGGCCGAATTAAGTCGGACTTCCCCACTCGAACTACCAATGGGCCACTGCACTTAATGGGCCAATTCTGCTATAGTCTCAAGTGATTTTTGTTAATTTTCCATTCTTTAGGTTTAGCAGGTGTCTAAGTATAAATACCCATTCGATGTTACGAAGAGGGGAATCTAAGTTTTACCGCTAGAACAAGAAACCTTAAGCTTTCGATTTTCTCTTTGTAATTTTAGCACTTTTTCGATTTATGTCATATTATGCAATTTCAGTTTAATTCAATTCCAATATTTTTCACTCCAAGTTTTCAGATCATGATATTCACTTTGTTATTTGCGTTGATTGTTTCACCAATGGCTTCTGAGTAGATTAACTAGGGTTCCTGAGAGAATGGATTAGACTAGCGTGGATCTTAAGTTTTCTTGGTCGCTTAAGAGTAGATTAGCTTAGATCTCTTCTGTTTCAGTGTTGTTAATGCTTATTTCTATCTAATCAATTGAAATTCGTTCTTAGATGTTTTATCACTCGAAAGGTGTAATGAATTGTCCGATTTAACCATTTCAGAAATTTACATTCTTAGCTCAAGAGACTGAATGTCTAAGGTGTTTAGTAGGCTCGATTTAGTTGTTGCTTCATGCCAATTAGGTTATTAAACGATTATGATGATAAGGTCTGTTGATAGCTTTTCTGAGATTGTATGCCACTAGAGTAGATTCATTAGGTATGAAATAAATTCCTAGAGACTTGCTCTATTTGAGTTTTTTTATGCGATTTATCAAATGTAAGTGAGGTGCTCGTCCATGATCTCCAACACTCAAGGATCCCTCTTTCTCACCTGACGCTTAATTCCTTGCGCTGCTTGATTTCTTGTTTTCACTGCACTTTACTACATTTCTTTTAATTTTGTTAATTAGATTTTTGTTTTGTTTAGGTACTTCAAATTATTGTTTCTTGCTGTTTAAACTGCTCATTAGATTGATAGATACAAAACCATTGAATTGATTTGGCTTGAATTAGAATAGTGCATCGCATTCTGATTGCTAGTTATACTCGCACTTGGATTGACACCTATTATACTTCATCGATATCTTAGTGTAATAGGATTTGACAAAAAGGGTAAAATCCTGTTATCAAATTAACGTTGTTGCCAACTGGGTGTTTGTTAGCTACATTTAAGGTTTTAGAATTTCTGAGATCAAGTGCCTTTTTCCGTTCGTTTTTACTTTTAGTTTACCTTTACCATTATGTTTCAGGGTGAACTCACAACTCAATTTGAACTCCTCGTTGTATGTAGACACACTCTCAAGTCAGCCAGAATCTTCTCCCTCTTCTCAACGAAATTAACAGACTTCCACGCGATGTGAGAGAGTAGAATAACCAACCAGATAGTGAAGAAGAACATTTAGTATACATGGTATCCCACTACAAATCAAACACAAACGTTCTGCAAGATCCAAAAACTTCCACTAAGAAGCCCAGACCAATCGGGGCAGATGACACACCTAGCAGTCACACTCATCAACATGGGATTGTTCCTCCCGCCATTTGGAACAACAACTTTGTGATCAAGACTAGTCTTATCACCACGATTCAGAATCAAAAGTTTCATGGACTACCTATGGAAGACCCTTTTCATCATCTGGATGAGTTTGAAAAGCTCTGTGGCCTTACTAAGAGCAATGGAGTCAATGAAGATGCATTTAAGTTGAGGTTGTTCTCGTTCTCTCTTGGGGACAAAGCGCATATTTGGGAAAAACATCTACCTCAGGCGTCTATCACTTCATGGGATGCTTGCAAATTTACATTTCTTACAAAGTTTTTCTCTACCTCAAGGACCAAAAAGCTCCGCAATGAGATTTCCAACTTTGTGCAGAAGAATTCATAATCATTCTATAAAGCATGGGAGCGGTACAAACCATACTAGACTCAGTGTCCTCACCATGGCTTCAGCACTCAAACACTACTAAGCAATGTCCACCACAGTTTTATGCCAAAAATTTGCATGCTATTGGATACAGCCAGCCATGGAGAATGCCATTTGGTTTCTGTAAAGCGCCTGCTACCTTTCAATGTTGCATGACATCTATTTTTGAGATCTGATCGAGGGGATGGTTGAAGTCTTCATGGACGATTTCTCTATCTATGGCTATTCATTATCCTCTTGTTTATCAAATTTGTGCAGTGTACTTAGCAGACGTGTAGTAACAAATCTTGTAATAAACTAGGATAAGTATCATTTCATGGTCAAGGAAAGAACTGTTTTGGGTCACAAGATATCTGAAAAGTGAATTGAGGTTGATAAAGCCAATATTGATATTATGTTTCAATTGCAGCCTCCAAAGTCAGTAAAGGATGTCATGAGTTTTTTCGGCAACACTGGGTTCTATAGAAGGTTCATCAAATATTTCTCTAAGATTGCAAGGTCATTGACTCGCCTGCTATGCAAAGAGGTCGAGTTTGTTTTTGACTCCGAGTGTCTAGAAGTGTTCTTGAAGATCAAGGAAGATTTGGTGTCAGCACTAATAGTTCAGGCCCCTGATTGGACTTTATCCTTCGAGATCATGTGTGAAACAAGCGATTATGCTGTGGGAGCAGTTTTGGGGCAGAGGAAAGACAAGAAGTTAAACGTGATCTATTATGCAAGCAGAACACTTGACGACGCCTAAGTCAAGTATGTAACTATTGAGAAATAACTCCTTGCAGTAGTCTTCGCATTTGAAAAGTTCAGATCATATCTAGTTGGATAAAAGGTGATTGTGCACACAGATCACGCAGCTCTGAAGTACTTGATGAAGAAGAAAGGTGCTAAACAAAGGTTACTGAGGTGGATACTATTACTCCAAGAGTTTGACATGGAGATTATGGATAAGCCTGGAGTAGAAAATGGTGTAGCTAATCACTTTTCATGGATAATGATAGAAGACTCAATCCTTATTATTGACTTGATGCCAAAGGAGCAACTTACGTCACTTAAGGCAGTCGATCCTTGAGTCAAGGAGACGCACTTGAACAACACCTTTGAGTGCAGCCTCAACGGCGTGGATAACCACATTTAGCATGGAAATAAGCTCGTTGGAATCATTGTGACGTGGTACACTGATTTGGACAACTACCTTGTTGTTGGTGAAGTGCGGAAGAGTTTGGATTCCTATTAGAGGAAGAAACTATTTAGAGATGTAAAACACTACTTCTGGGATGAGCTTTACCTTTATAAGAAGGGGTCTGATGGTTTGTTCAGAAGGTGCATTGCAAAGAAGGTTCAGGGTGTTTTAGAGCACTACCATGGGTCAGCTTACAGAGGACATTTTGCCATGTTCAAGATAGTTCATAAGGTTTTGCAAGCAGGTTTATGGTGGCCGACTGTGTTTAAAGATACTCAGGCTTTCATTTCCAAATATGATCCTTGTCAAAGGATGGGTAACATCAACAAGAGGAATAAAATACTACAGAATCCGATTCTTGAGATATAGGTGTTTAACTACCGAGGAATCGATTTTATGGGACCATTCAATCCACCATCATATGGGAACAACTATATTTTGGTAGTACTGGACTATGTCTCCAAGTGGGTTGAAGCCATTGTTTGTCCCACTAATGATGCTAAGGTTGTGTTGAAGTTATTTAAGAGCATCATTTTCTCCAGATTTGGAGTTCCAAGGGTCGTGATCAGTGATGGAGGTTCTCACTTCACTAACAACCAGTATGAGAATATGCTAAAAAGTATGGAATTAAGCATAAAGTATCTATACCTTATCAGCCAAAGACAAGTATTCAGGTAGAGGTTTCCAAACAAACGATTAAAGCCACTCTAGCCAGAGTTCTGGGAATTTCAAAGGAGACTGTGCAGTCAAGTTAGATGACACGCTATGGGCTTACGGAACAACGTTCAAAACACCAATTGGTAGAACTCTTTTTTGGATGTTGTATGGGAAATTATGCCATTTTAGATAGAGTACAAAGCGCTATGGGTAACAAAGTTTCTGAATTTTGATCTCAAGACTGCTCAAGAGAAAAGGCTCATGAATCTACACGAGTTAGAGGAGGCTTGACTTGAAGCTTATGAGAGCTTGAAAGTTTATAAGGAAAGAACTAAAGCCTTCCATGATAACAAGATAGCACCCAAGCGGATCACATATTGTAATCAAGTACTTGTGTTCAACTCTAGACTTAAGTTTTTTCCTGGAAAACTGAAGTCAAGATGGTTTGGTCCATTCCGAGTCAGAGAAATTTTGCCATATAGAGCTGTAACTCTGATCAATAAAGATGGTGAAAATTTCAGAGTGAATGGGCCAAGGGTTGAGCCGTATTTTGCTGATGAGACTGTTACCGAGAGAACATTTGTTTCTCTTGATGAACCACCCCATCTCCAAGAGGATTGAAAAGTCAAGCTCGGTGATCCTAAACAAACTCACTTGGGAGAAAGTCTCATTATATCCTTGTGAATAATTTAATTATGATTTTTCATACTTTGAATTTTCTATCTTTTGTTTTGATATTTTTTCGTCTGGAAGTTGAAGACAAGATTACAAGTCATCACGTGAACAAAAGAGGTGATGGGACAAAAGCTTGCTTCCCATGTTGTCACCAACGAATCATCTGTCTCCTCACTCATTCCCACACCACTGCACTATGCCATCACGAGGAGGAGTTTGCCCAACTATCTTTTGCATATAAAACCTGTATTTATCTCTCTTGTGAAGCACACAAAAATCAAGCCAACCACAGCATCTTCGATCTAATTTATTTTTGAGAGCTCTCCTTGTTTTACAGAAATCGAGTCTCCATCATCACTTTACATTGCAATCAATCTTTTCCAATGCGTCACCATGAAGTTGTCGTATCCTCCTTGACTTGATTATGTTCTCGAGTCCTTGCCACTGATAGAGATCAAGCCAGTTGCCGCCACCATCACTCAAGTTTGCAAACGAGTCTAGCCTCTTCCCAACAGGCCATTCGCCTTGTCGAGCCACCCTAAGTTAATTGCAGGAATTGCTGCTACATTTTTAGACATGAATACCATCTCAAGCCTCCACGCGCCACAACACTCAAATACTATCTCGAGTGTACCACCTAGCTCTTACCAAAAACCATTAAAATCATGGTATTGGGAATCGCACGCACCACCTCCAAGAGACTTCACGCGCCGCCTTCAAGCTTCTACACACCACCTTAAAGCCTACATGAGCCGCCCTTCCACACGGGTGCATCACATGTACTCGATTCCGGCATCGATCCTGCCACCACTCGATGTAAAGCTCAAGCCGTCGCCGCTGTTTTAAAGTCACCACACACGCATATCTTGAGTCTCCACGCACAGCCACTCGATTCATAATTTATGCCTCCATAGCCGTTTCCTTCATTACAGTTAGAACAGAATGAGGAAGTTAGGCGAGGGTTCATTAAAAAGAATACTCACGTGCTCGGTGGCAGAGAGGTCCCTAATAGGTTTTGAAGACGATGAGTTACCTTTGGAGTTTCTAGAACGAACTAGAGCTGACATACATAGAAGAATGTGATTAGAGAAGAACCAGATGAATATGTGATCATGAAATATGTTAGTAGATCACACAATAATGACAAAGAGATTGATGGTTTGGAAGAATAGAGCATGCCATAAACTGTGATTTGCAAAGAAGCGCTTAAGGATTTAGGCAAATGAAAGTGTCTGGAGTGAGGTATATTCATAGAGAGACAATGGTGAAGCTTGGCATCGCCAAGGATGTGGATCGAATTTTGTACAGTTGTGGGATAATGCAATTCTTCTCCAACGCATGCAACACTTATAAGAAGAAAACTATATAGTTCCTCGCCTCAATTGAGCTGCAGACATACTCTGCAAAAGACGAAAGGTTGTGGTGAAGAGATGGATTTAGGACTTTTAACTTCGCAGTCAATGGCATCAGTTACTCCTTCTCGGCATCAGAAATTGAGCAGCTCTTGGACCTCTAGCCATCAGACAGACACGACACCAATTTTGATCAATTGGAACTTAATTTTTATGGAAGATAATAGTTGATCCTCATACGTATAATCCTTCCCAGAGTAAATCTACGAAGATCAGAAATCCTGGAATCAGATACTTTTACAAGGTGATTGCGTGTATCTATTTCACTAGACACGAAGTTGGGAAATGTAAGGTGACCCAAGCTCGAAATGATAGATGAGGGGCTGAAGAACATCCTCAACAATACTAACTATGGGATGAGGTTTACTGGAAATACCAACAATAACGGGTTTACAAAGGCATTGATGAAGCAGTTAGTTAGTTACAAGACATGGGCTAGGTTATCGCACGACAAGTCAAAGTGACCATTTGTGTTGGTGGGATAGTGAGAAGAATATTGGAAGCGTGTAGTGTGACAGTAAAATTGAAGCCAATCCCTCCAGAATGGCTCGACATCGCGTACCTCCAGAAAAAATATCTTGAAGAAAGTGCCAGGACGAGAAGTCTGGATGTATAAGTTTAGACCATAAGCCACAGCAACTAACTCAAAGATACAACTTCTGAATCCAGAGTACACTGCGCTGGAACTCGAAAGTAACATGGCATTCCTGCTTCCATCTGAGCTCCTCTATGGAGTTCGAGTTTGAATAAACTGATCAATGCAAGAGCCTGAACCAACTGAGATGGACCATGGAACGCCAGAGTACTTTGACTTTGACAAGTATATGGACCTTCAGATGCCTAAGGGAGTGAAAGCCGCTCACGAACGTATTAGTCTCATGCAACGATTTTGTAAATGGAACGCCAAGCAGATTAAGTCGCTTTCAGTGCAGTTGAAGAACCTCACAGTTTGTTCCTACTCCCGACGAGATAGAGATTTAACACCTGTAGACTTTAGAGGATCAACTTTGCCACCTCACAGACGGTCCATGTCAGCCGTGCGGGATATCAGACGGCACTCTACATCAGAGCAACCTCATTGTGCATCAATACATATGAAAAAACCAATGCTGTTCCAAAACTAGCTCGAAGCAGCACCACAATCTTTTCACTTTGATCTCAATTTGACTATGCAACTCAAGCATATTGTCGATCCTAGTAGTGCGGTTTACAAGTATGCTGCTGAGAGAACTGAAGAATTGTAATCCGAGTCGAGTGCTGAGCCACCACTTCGAAGGAGACCATCAAGTTGGACTTGCCAGAGGAGAGATACGAGCGCCGCTCCGCAACAAGAGGAAGGGGAAGTTCAGTCCCAAGCCTTCCAGCCGCATGTGGAGGTGAATTTTCTAGACCCGCTAGGATCAACTTAAAATTTCTACAACTACAACCTCCCACAGGAACAATAGCAACACCCACCCTACAAGGATAGCATGGATATGGATCCATCAGGGTGGTCATTTTTCCGCTAAGGTACCAATTCCATCCCTTCCATTGTATATACAATCGCATTTCTATTTTTTTGTTTGCTGTTGGTCTACGATTTTCCTTCTAACTTTATACACACAAGAGACTGTGTGATTTAAGTTTTGGGGAGGGTCCTAGAAGATATTTGACTTTGTTTTCTCTGTTCTTAATATTTATTTCAACATATTTTGATCATCAATTCATATAAGGCATCGAAAAGCACCAAAAAATTTTAAATAAAAAAATCACAAAAACAAAGCATTCATGTAGTTGTATTGCATGTAGGATCGTGTCCAGAGTTCGCATTGGAAATTAGGATGGTATAACCAAATAAGACTTCCTGCTTTTCTTGTGCATATTGCGCTTGTTCTTAATGTAAATATTGCACCATACTAGGAAAGTTTGATTTAGCTTGACTTAATTGTAACATGTTTTGATCTGATGTCAATTCTTGCTAAGTGATAACCTTAATCCTCACAATTAATTATTGAGTCTATTAAACTCGAGCTTGTGGATTACACATAAATACTTGGATTTCCTTTACTTTCATACATTTATCTTGTTAATCCAAGTAGAATCCCACCATGTCCTTTACCTTGTTTCAAACCATCATTGCTTGTTGTGTGTTGTGAGACCTAATTTTTGGTATAACTTGGCAAAAAGTGTTAGGTGAGAGCCACCAAGGTCATAGCCTTATGTAGTTTCTGGGTCACGATTTTTAAGCCAGACAAGGACTAGGGGGTTTCGATTTTTGGTGTGGGATTTCTTGTGTCTAAGCAAGAAAAGGAATTAAAAGGGAAAAAGAAAAGGTCTAAGCCAAAGAGAACCTAAGGGGAGAAAATTCGTAATAATAAGTATTCTAGTAAAGGTTCTGGGTGATGAATATTCTAAGAAAGGTTCTGAGCAGTAAAAAATTGAAAAGTCTTAGGGTATAAGAAGAAGAGAACTAAGTGATGTAAATGTATAAACTCCAAATCGCTAGAAGTCACAGTGTATAAACCCTCTCCTTAGATTTACGATTAGAAAAATCTTATGAAGATGATCTTACTTGCAGTAAAACAAAGAATGCCTTATGTTGAATGGGTAGAATAAGATCATATCCTGGGTTTAGACTGGCTATGTGGAAATCAATTCTGGGTGTATGGGTAGATGAAGTTATGATCTTGTATATGCATGTTGGTTATCATCTTTAGCATTAGGCTAAAACTTATTCCATTCACGAGTGATCCCTTTGTGCATTGATTGACCAGTTATGGAAAGAGATCATTACAATCTCTTAGACCTTACCCTTTCCAAACAAGTTATAGGAAGATACATAATTCGATCCATGGTTATGCACTTAATGAATGTTAAAGGGATTGGTTAAAGTGAATGCATATGTAGGTTGAGGCTGAACTTGATTGAACTATGATTAGTATGGCAAAAGTTTTTAAGTAAGGCTTGCTTAACTTGCATGTAAACCAACTCGTTTCCTCACACTTGAGAACGAAGTCAAAGGCTACCTCACACTCGAAATGGAAACTGAGCTTACCTCGCACTCGATTGGCCACTTCATCTTTTGGGCCTAACTAAGTCGGACCTCACCACTCGAACTATCAATGGGCCAATGCAGTGGATGGGCCGAGTCTACTATGGTCTCGAGTGATTTTTGTTAATTTTCTATTCTTTACGTTTAGCGGGGTTCTAAGTATAAATACCCCTTCGATGTTACGAAGAGGAGAATCTAAGTTTTACGCTAGAACAAGAAACCTTAAGCTTTCATTTTTCTCTTTGTAATTTCAGCATTATTTTAATTTATGTCATATTATGCAATTTTAGTTTAATTCGATTCCAGTATTTTTCACTCCAGGTTTTCTGATCATGTCATTCACTTTATTATTTTCGTTGATTGTTTCACCAATGGCTTCTAAGTAAATTAACTAGGTTTCGTGAGGGAGTGGATCAGACCAATGTGGATCTTAAGTTTTCTAGGTCTTTTAAGAGTAGATTAGCTTATATCTCTTCAATTTCAGTGTTGTTAATGTTTATTTCTATCTGATCAATTGAAATTCGTTCTTAGATGTTTTAGCACTCAAAATGTGTAATAAATTGTGCAATTTAACCGTTTCAAAAATTTACATTCTTAGCTCAAGAGATTGAATGTCTAAGGTGTTTATTAGGCTCAATTTAGTTGTTGCTTCATGCCAGTTAGGTTGTTAAACTCTTATGATTATAAGGTCTGTTGATAGCTTTTTTGAGATTGTTTGCCACAAGAGTGGATTCATTAGGTGTGAACTAATTGTCTAGAGACTTGCTCTGTTTGAGTTTTGTTAAGTGATTTAGCATGTTTAAGTGAGTCGTTGGTCCATGATCTCTACCCCTCAAGAACCCCTCTTTCTCACCTAACACTTAGTTCCTTGCGTTGTTTGATTTCCTGTTCTCACTGAACTCTACTACATTGCTTTTAATTTTATTAATTAGATTTGTGTTCTGCTTGGTTACTTCATATTATTATTTCTTGGTGTTTAAATTACCCATTTAGATTGATAGATAACAAAACTATTGAATTGATTTGGCTTGAATTAGAATAGTATATCGCATTCTGATTGCAAGTTACACTTCCACTTGGATTGATACCTATTATACTACATCGACATCTTAGTGTAATAGGATTTAACAAACAAGGTAAAATCTTGTTATCAACTCCTCAAATGTAAGTGTCTCCAACTCATTCTTCCATATGACCCAAATGCCTCCACTTTGGCCAACAACATCAAATCGAAAAGACTTCTCAAAACCTTGTCCATTACAAATCTTCTAATAATTATCACCACTCGCGTGTGTCTCAAAAAGAGCTAAAACATCCACACAATTCCTTTTCAACATATATCTGATTGAACGACGGAAATTGGGTTTGTTTGACCACGGCAGTTCCAGAATTCATTGATCAATAATAGAAAATGATAAAAGAACCAACCGGGGCAATCCCTTATGAGTCAATTGAGACACTACCTCAGTATCAGGCTTCTTCAATATATCAACATCAACGTGAGAATGAGAGCTATCACGTGTAATATTTCCAACTAATGGAGCCATAGTATCCAGCAAAGGTGACAATGGATTTGAAGATAGACCTGAGTTTCCAACATGTAGAGGATCTAATGAAACTCGAGTTTCCATTAGAGATGGAGAACCCATATTATGTTTCATATTCAACAAAACTTCTAAAGCCAAGCTTGAATCATTGGTAGCAAGGGTACCACCAATTCGACAAACATCCATACTTTTGACCCTTACATGTTTACCTGAAGAAGACAAGTCCAAGTCACTCGTTGGTCGTCCATAAGGCCTCGAGTAGGCCGAGTTTGTGGCTTCTTAGTTTTTATTTTACCTCTTTCCTGAACTTTACCTCTGGTGTGATCAGGTTTTAACCCTAAGCAATCTACTGCAAGTGCACAACAATGAAGTTGTAGTACTATAGCGATCGAATCGTCAAGGAACCAAGCATTGCACTTTCGATCATCAACTATATTTCTCAAGCTATACTAATCGAAATTTAAGAGATAAATAAGGAACTTTAAACGATGTAAAACTATATAATAAAAACACCATGCATAAGGTATTCATCGGGAAGTAGAAAATTAATTAGGGAAACTATTAAGAGTATTACTTAGGCTCAATTCTCAACTTGAACAGAAAGGTATAACGAATCTACTCTCGTAGTACTCGAGACTCTACTCGACAATTCAGAAATCCTAACTATCGTTGGTTCCAAATTTTGAACAGGCATTAAACATGTAGGTTCAACTATTCACAATTAGCCTAAACATCAGCTATCGCAGTCAAGGATTGATTGCACATCTAATCTAGTTTAAATTCCTAGCAAGCTTTTGGAGAGCTAAGAACCTAAATTCATAGATTAGTTGATCATGCTATTATAAGCATTAAGCATAAGATTAGATGGAGAATACTCTTATTAGATTCGACTTTATTTGTCTCTAATCATCGATTCCTATATCCCTAGAAATCCTAAACCTGATTGGTAAACTACTCAGACATAATCAAAATAGAAACAAAAGACATAATAGAAATAAACTTAAATTGCATAAAAATACGAAATAAAGGGATAGAGATTCTTCTCAGTGTTGAATTCTCTCTCTCTGGCTTACAAAATAACTCAAAAGTACTCTCTGGATAATGGTCGATGTCTCTAAAAGAAATAAAAAACAGAAGTATTTAAATGTCTTAAGATTTATGTGCAAAAAAGGAAATTAGGTATTTACTTCGCAGCTCGTTGATCGATCAATCATGTATATGATCGATCAATTCAAACTTGTGTGATCGATCTCCAACATGTCAGGTCGATCGTGAGGTTGAGCGATGTTCTGGCAAGAAGACTTGATCGATCGTTCAAGATGTTGATCGATCGATCATAGGTATTTTCCGTGAAATTTCATGTAATGCTCCATAACCATCCAAATGAGACTCCAATGCCAATAATCCAAGTTCCTACGTTTTCCACCTATAAGTGACATAAAATACAGTCAAAAACTCTAAAAGTAGGCATGTTAATGAGCTCAAAACTAGTAAAAATAGAGGTATATCAACCCCCACCACCACGCTGTACACCTTGTGTACTGGATTGCACTCCTGAGACAAAAGTAGAACTCTGACCATCTTTAACATTCCCTTTACTTCCAAAAACCAAACCTCGAGTCAATTTAGCCAGAGGATCTTTTCACATCGAAGATAAGTTAACGTTCTCTTTATCATTACTAGCAACGATTTGTTCATCAGCACTCACAAATTCTTTGGACTGAGCCAAACTCACAAAAATATTTGTGGATGCGAAACTATTCTTCTTCTGGTTACTTTGGCCAGATATATCCTTCACACCTCTAGCCGAAGCACCAGGAACACCTCCATCAGTTGCAACCACCCCTTTAGACTCATTAAGCCCTCAGAATCTGTAAGTGGAACCACCAGAAGTGAAACAACTTGGTGTGTAGCTGCCTATTGAGTTTCACCGGATACCTTAGGAGCTTTCTCAACACGTGGACATGATTGAATTGCATGCCCAAATATCCCGCAGCCAGACCATATATTTAGGAGACATTCGTAAGACACATAATACTTGTCGCCATTCACTTGAACAGAGCCTTTTAAAGGTTTCCTCAAATTAATCTCAATACATATTCTAGCAAAACACGCCCGCAATGCATTGGAGGTCGTGTGATCAATTTGAATCGACTTTCTTAAACCACTAGCAATACCCATCAGAATGGTTTCCTCATACATACTCATCGAGAGTCGATCTATTCGTGCCCAAACAGGGGTGGTAGCAATAACACTATGCGATGGGTCAAAGTTTGCATCCTATGTTTTCACCATGAGATAGCCTTCAAAACTGTTCTACGAACAAGGATCTATGACAGACAAAGATTCCATCAGGTTCCATAACACAAGACGCTTCTTATAAAATTCAACAAGGTTAACACTTCTACCAAGGACCTTCACCACCATAAAATTCTGCCACCAAAGATTAACCTTTTCAAAGACATCCTGATGAATCGTTACCACAGCCTCACCCCTTTAACCATTAGGGTATTCTACACGTAACATAGGTGATACGTCCAAACGAAATCTTGTAGAGAAGGAGTCACAAACGTCCGATTCTGTAACCTTGGTCGCCCATGACATCGGAACATTTGGTAGGTCTCCCAACGGGTTTCCTCTCCCAGTTTTCTCCTTCATAATTGTGTCGCGGTCACCATCGCAATCACCCAGAATTCTAGCGTTGGTCATAGTTATAACGTCATAATTAGTGCGCGGATGTATTATTAATAATGTTTAAATGGATGGTAATTTATCTTTTATTTTTTACTCAACTATATATAATTGGTTTCCAATAACAAACTATTTAGTTTGATAGTCATTACAGTCATGATTATAACTTATAACTGCCTTAAATATGTGGATCATTCTTATCATGTGGTTAAAACTTAAAACTCATCTTATCCTTTGACTTTATTTTTGATTACATAATGGTGTTCAATGTTGTCTTAGGAAACTAAAGAAAATAATGAAGGTAACGATGTTGATGAATGAGATCACTAATATTATCCTAAACTTGATTTCTATTTCATTTGATTCTTAATGTTTCGTGTCATATTTTTTGTGTTACAGTAAATTATGTTTTTCTGTATATTTATTTCGAATTTTTGTACGTTCTTTCTATTAACAAACTGTTTAGCATGAAAAAATATTTTTATTTAATTGATACAAGTTAGTTATTCATTAAAATTCTGGTAATTAGTAGACTTAACCATGTGAATGTTGTTCATCATAATAGGACTATCACCTGTTATTCTTTTTTTTTCAGCATATATTATTTCAATTTATCAATCCAAGAAGAGGGTATATTGTTTACAAAAACACAATTTTAGATAAATTTCGAACATTTCTAGCTAACTAATCGGTTTTTTAGTTGAGATTTTGCGGAATCTGATGAAGAAAAAAATTGTCGAAGTGTCTCTGGAAACTTACAAAGTCTTCCAGATACTGGAAAAACATGGGTCACTCGTCTGGATTCGCCACCATCTTCAACATCTCTTCACAATCTATAGCAACATGAACTTCAGAAATGTCTAGCTCCAAAAGAGATTCCATAGCCCAAAGGATTTCTTCAAATTCTGTATGAAGAAGAGAAAGACAACAATACACTCCTTTGGCACCCATCCTGACTCCTCCTAATGAATCTCCAAAATAATACTAACCACCCTGAAAAATATTCAGAAACCTTCCAAGAACCGTAAATAAAAGAACAATATTTTTGAGAAGCTCTGATCGCCTATCATTGGCCTGGAAACACTCTCCCAATTTAAACTTGGTCGAACCAAGACATTCTTGTTTAGAGTCTCTCTCTCTTTTTCTCCTTGAACTACAATCCACTCATTTGCCTCTGACTCGGCAATCTGTAGAATATCACGGGGATCTTTATCTAGGTTACCACATACTTTATCATTTCTTGATTTTCAAATACTCCAAAGGATCCACTGATAACTCCTAAATTCCTCTATATGTGGCAACCTTCAGAAAAGGTAATCCAAGTTTATAAAAATAGCTTTTGTTGGAAAAACTCCTATGACTGAAGGAATATTAGATGATGCCCATATTTGTAAGGTATGGGGACACTCAAATAGCATGTGGTTATTAGTCTCTTCTTCAGCTCCACACCACGAACGTCTTGTATCACATCTAATACCTCTTATAGCTAACTTTTCCTTAACAAGAAGGCAACCAATTGCCACTTGCCATAGAAAATGCCTATTTTTTTGCGGACAACCTAATTTTCAACCACTAGCCTTAATCTCATTAGTCGAAGGTTCAAACCAGGCACTATCCCTGGTCCCAACTGAAGACTCTACCGAATAACAATATTTAACAGAGTATCTGCCTGATTTATTATAATACCACCCAAAAAAATCTGATTTCTCAATATTTGATAGTGGGATACCCAAAATAAGGGGACATCCCTCGGATCAACCAATTGTTTTATAAGTGGGATCTTCCATGACTTTGTTGAAGTATCGATCAGTTTATCCACAGTTAGATCAAGATAAATATTTGGTTCTTCCCTCTAGCCAGCCTTGGTACCAAACCTGGTATCCAAGGGTCATGCCAAACAAATGTAGATTTCCCATTACCAATCCTTTTTATAAGTCCTTTACTCACCAAAACTCTTGCTGAAATTATACTTCTCCATCCATAAGAGGGAGAATAATTTCTTGAAGGAACTAAAGGATTTGAATCCTTGAAATAGCGCCCTTTAAAAATCCTATAAAATAACGATCAGGAAAGTCTAAGAGTCTCCACAGTTGCTTAGCTAGTAAAACTGAAATGAAGTCTTCTCTCGATCTAAAACCTAGCTTTTTACATAGATTCCCCCATTTTTTCCAATGTAAACCTTTGGAATTACGATTATTCTTCCACCAAAAATCTGCTATAGGACTATTTAAAGGCGAATTATTGATTTTGGAAGCCTATAACATGACATCACGTATGTAGGAAAAACCGTAAGAATATATTTTATTAGAACCTTTTTACCTCCTTAAGATAGAAACTTTGTAGACCAACTCGAAATTCTACTCCTGAGTTTTTCTTTAATGAAATCAAATATCTTTTTTTTAGCACCTTCAAGACTCTCTAGTAGACCAAGATAAGTACTCATACCACCTATCATAGAAATACCCAAAATGTTTTGGATTTTAGTCTTTTCCTCTTCTTTAACCGTATGTCCAAATTGGATAGACGATTTTGAAAAATTTATTTGTTGTCCTAAACTAGCCTCATAAATCTTTAAGACTTCTAATATGTTTCTTGCCTGACAAGCCTCTACTTTGCAAAAAAACATAGAATCATCTACAAAAAGCAGGTAGGAAATTGTTGGACTTGCCCTGGCTATCCAGATACTCGTAGTCTTCTTACTTTCTTTTGTCTTCCTAAGATTTGATATCAATACCTCTGTGCATAAAATAAATATGTAAGGTCAAAGAGGATCGCCTTGTCGTAGTCCACATTGAGGAATTACTTTACCTCTAGTTTGACCGTTTATAATGAAGGAATAACTAATCGATCTAATACACCACATAACACATCTTACCCAAGATTCCTAGAAACCCATTTTCCTAAACAAGTTTTCTAATAATCTCATTCAATCATATCATAGGTCTTACTCATATCAGTCTGTATGGCCATATATGATCCTTTACATACCTTATTTGTTCATAATGCATGGAATTTTCCTGTGCAATCATGATATTATCTGATATCAATTTTCCAGATACGAAAGTTGATTGTGTGTTAGACACTAAACTGGACAAATATCGCTTCAAACGCTAAAGAAAGACCTTTGATATGACCCTATAACCCACATTACATAAACTAATTGGGTGAAATTCAGAAATCAAGGTTGGCTTCTCTTTTTTAGGGACAAGATAAATATTTGTCTTATTTAGTCGGGGATCAAAAATTCCCGAGATCAATAAATCAATTAGAAGAGAAATCAAATCATTCTTTATTAAAGACTATAATTTTTGAAAGAAGAAACATGTCATACCATCTGGTCCTGGTGTTTTCTCTGGATTTATCAGGAATAAGGCTTTTCGAACCTCTTCTTCTGAAACTGGCTTCATGAGTTATGAACTCATCTCCTCTGAAATTTAAGGTGATGTCCCTTCCAAAACTTCTCAGAAGTCCATCGAGCCTTTTAATTTAAATAATTCCTCAAAATATTTGGAGGTTAAACTCCCAATATCCTCCTCATCAGATATCCAAGAACCATTGTCCTATAGCACTGATATCCTATTTTTAACTCTCCTTAATTTTGTTTGGGCATGAAAGAACTTAGTATTATTGTCCCCTTCTTTCAACTATTTATTCCTACTTTTTTATTTCCACAAAAAATTTTCTTCTCTATAAGCTTGATATAATCGATAAGAGACCTCTGATATTTCATCCTGAGTTCTACTGTCATCAGTCTTAAACTGATCCAATAAACATTGGAGTTCCTTAATCTTCTCCCTTCCTGAGAGAACACAGTACTTCCTCAATCCAGAAATATCTCCTCGACATCACTTAATTTTATCATATAATCCATGTATACTTAATCTTGAACGCCTTTTCCACCCTCTAGATATCGCTTCTACCAAGCCTAGTTTACCGTTCCATCTCTTATCGAAACAAAATTTTCTTTGCTTTTGGATTACCCGCTGATTCATATGAGCTAAAATTGGTCTATGATCTAAACCAGTCATATCTAAATAATTAATTTTCAAATGAGGGGAAAGCAAATGCCAATTAGCATTCGCATAAGATTTATCTAATTGATAACAAATGACCAAATTTTGATGTACTCTTTGCCAAGACCAAATATTTCCCACACAAAGAATTCTAATAATCCACAAGAATTTAGCATCTTATTGAAAGGTACAAAGGAATTAATATTTCTCAGAGAACCCCCTTTCTTCTTCATGATTCTCTTATAATTCATTAAAATCTCCAATTAAAAATCAAGGGTCACTCCTATTAATCTATATCTAGTTATTCTTTTCCAAACTTCTTCTCTTTTATGGTAAATCGGATCACCATAAACAAAATTCATATCTTCACCTCAATATCAATCATTAGATTGTTCTTGTAATATAAATTAACATCAAAATATTTATTAAATAATAAAGCAAGTCACCCACTTGCCCCACTTGCATCCACCATAATTAGGTGACTATATCCAATCTGAGCTTGAACATTATGTAAGAAATAAAAATCTTTCTTTGTTTCAGATAGAAAAAGAAATTCAGGTTTATTAAACTTCCAAAGGTCTCTTAGAAATTTCATAGTTATAAAACTTGAAATTCTTTGAAAATTTCAACTAAAAACTTTCATAATTAAAACAAATTTATTAAGATAAAGACCAAAAACCAACTAAGCCTCCTGGTCCATTTGCCAACCCATAGGCGCACCACCTCCAATCTTTTTTTATTGGGAGATGCCATTGCTACCATTTTCCTCTTACGTGTCGCAACACCAGGGAGAGGTGGAAGTTTAGTCCCCTTACGTGGAGGTAAACTCGATGCAGAACTCTCATTTTTTTCTCTTTTACCTTAGATGCTTTACTCAATGCCTTTTCCTTCATCTTAGCTTACTCCTTAGCTCTATGAAGTTCTTCAAATTCCATAAATTCCTCTCTAAGAACATTGCCCAACTCGTTAGTAATCAGATTTTCTAGAATACCAACCTTATCCGGGATCCCATCTTCTTCAGTTAGAGCATTCTCTTCATCTCCCAACTGTTCAGATTCTACGTTACCAAATAAAGATCGCCTAGGACGAATGGTAATATTACCATGACCGGAAGGATATGATTGGTTACTCTCACCAAAGCATCTACCATATCAGAAACATATTTCATTACCAAAAAAATTGGTAACAAAGATTGCTCATTTAATAAATAGAATCCAAGCAAAGCAAAGAAATTTGAAGAGATACCCGAGCTTTGAGGATAGGAGGATTCACCTTTCATAGACTCGGACTTTCTCCAGAATGATTGTTTGAAGTAGTCTCTATCACATCTTGGGAAACCATTGTATGGACCCAACTTTACAGCCTTATTTCCCCAAACAGCTGTCTCATAACTCTTACGACCAAGTTTATTTTCTCTACTATCACGAGAACCACCAGCAGATGGATCACCTCTGAACCCACCTAAGCCACACCTTGATGTTTCATGACAAAGGCTGTGACAGATTTTGCAAAAGCCAAATAGCTTCTCATACTCAAAAGAGACCTTTTCCTCCTTTTCCTCTCAGAATTCTGCAATAGTCTCGAATTATATCGACTTCAGACTATCAAGAACAACCTTAACCATAACCTCATCCAAATCAAGCTCTAGAACTTCTCCAATTATTGCTCCAATGGCAATAAAAGTCTCAGTCGCCCAAAATTTAATTGGAATATCAACAATTTTCACCCAAAACCTTATCACCAAGAGATAATTCACATCAACCATAGGATTCCAACAGAAAATAGATAGCATCCATAATTCGAAATTATATGGCTCAGATCTAAGCACTTCCTCTAGATCTGATTCAAGCTAGAAATCGAACTAGAATCTACTATGTCCAAGATAATAACCTACCACACGGTCCTCAACCTTCCAAATCTTCGAGAGAAGCAGAAGAAATGACCCCACTTCTTGTTTAGCGAGATTAAGACATCTTCCAATTAAGGTCTTCTCATATGCCTTAATGATTTTTGAGTTATCAAAATGTAGAATCTTCACACGGCTGATTGAGGGAACACTTGCACCAGAAGAGGATTGCATCATTGAGGATTGCATAGTAGTACCAAAGAAACCACAGAAGATAAAATAATCAGTAAGAAAAATATATCGGTTAAAATATAATATCTTCTGTAGCCACAAGAAGGTCTTATATACAAAACAAACAATAATCAAGCCACTAAATGAATAAGATTACCATTGACCATCAGTATTCAGGTGTTATTCTTCGGCTATAATATGGGTTTCTTTTAGATATTCATCACTAGTATCATATGTTACTATTGTGTCTATACTTGATAAAGATTACGATTATGGGTGGTGCTATTTGAGTTGCAAAGTTTGCAACAAGAAAGCATATCCTCTTGATTGTTATGAAGAAGACAATGATAATAAGGTTGAGATTTTGGAAAATCGAGTATGGTATTGTACCAGTTATAACTCAAAAGTTACTGAAGTTGTTCCCAAGTAACCTACTTTTTTCTTTATATACATTTTTGAATATATCATTCTAAAAAAATAATTTCTTAGCTTTTTGATTTCATGTACACTTAATTTTTATAGGTATTATATTTTTGTGAAGGTTAAAGATAATACCGCCGAAGCAAGATTCTTAATGTTTTGATAACATTCCTCAGCAAATAATTAATTGTTTTGCAGTAGACTTGGCTAAAACAGTTGAAGAGGTGAAATAATTATTTTATAAATTCTATATTTTATATATATAATAATTTCATAATATTTTAATATTATAATGATTTCATTACATTATTTACAATATTATAATGATCTCATAATTATTTTTATATTATAATGATTTAATGATTTTGATACTATACTAATTCCATAATGATTGTAATATTATAGTGATTTCTATATTATAATATTTTTAATATTTTAATCATATTATAATAACTTTGATATTTAGATGCTAATTTTTATTTTTAGGAATATATTCTATCATATATTAGATATTAATGTTTAAATAGTTTAAATAGTATAATTTACTTAAATTAAAAAAAAATTGAATTTATCATACTAGATAATCTATTAATTCTTATTATATATTATTTAAATATTTTGTTAGATTTTAAATATTATTTTGTTGCTGAAAACTTATTTTCTAATAAAACATTGTTTGGACTAATTTCAATAGAATAGATATATTACAAACAATATATATATATAGAAGATATATATACTAATGATATTAAAATTCTTTTATAGTTCATGATTAAAATTACTAAAAATTTCAATTGTTTCTTTTATATATAGTAAATAAATGGTTAAATAATAGATAATTTTGAAGTAAAAAAACACTTAAATAGGATTTGAAATTAAACACTAATGCCTAATTCTAGGTGTAATCAAAATTAGATATCTTTTCTATATAAATTAAATTCTAATATGGACTATATATATATATATGTGTGTGTGTAAAGATACCTAATACTACTCTTCCCATATCACCTTCCATCAACACAATAATATTTTCACGCTTTTTTTTCTTTATCTAAAATCATGTCGTATTCTTTAAATTTTTTTACCTCATGATTTTCTAACCTCAATTTTAATTGTTTGTGCTTCATCATCTTTGTCTACTTATCCTAACCTAAGATTAGTTTCAAAAATATTTCGTAAATTATGTGACCACAGTCATGTTTTTTCCAAGCTTTCTTTAGAAGAACTTAAGTTCGATACTAATAAATTGTATTCTTTTCAATTTATGGAGAGATATCAAAAACTAAGGGATATTGGTCATCTGGAAGTTCTTTATAGGTTGGGTATAATTTTGTTATTCCATTGTGAAGAAAGAGAAGAATGACTCAAATTATTACATGAAGCTTCTAAAAAAGGTGTTACTAATGCTAAATATGTATACGGCGTCACTCTACTTTGTCTTGGAGGTACATCAAAAATGAAAGGTGCTAAAAAAATTTCCTTTATTAAAACTACATTAAAAGAAACTTATGACGATCTTGATAGAGTTTATGATAGAGTTCAAGAACGCATTGTTGGTCTTCTAAATTTTATCGAAAGCAGTAAAGGAGGTTTTGATTAAATCTATCCTTACGGCTTTACCCACATATGTAATGTCATGTTATCGTCTACCAAAAGCTATTGTCCTTAAACTGAATTCAGCAATAGTAAAATTTTGGTGGACTAATTCACAAACTTCAAAAGGTAACCTTTGGAAGCAATGGAAAAAGGTATGTAAACCAAAATCCAAAAGTGGTCTAAATTTTTGAGCATTGGAGGAATTCAACTCCGCACTCCTAGATAAACAGCGTTTACTTGATGTCCCTCACTCACTTTTTGCAAAAGTTATGAAAGGGGATATTATAAGGATCAATGCTCCTTAAAGGCGAAAATAAATGGAACTCCCTCCTATGGTTGGCAGAGTATATCTTCTGCCAGATCACTAGCTTCCAAAGGAATAATCAGAAAAATTGGTGATGTGAAATCTATAAAGGTTCGAAAGGATCCATGGATACTAGATTTCTTCCCCCAACCAGCAACTAATATGCCTTTTAACCTATTTCACGATCTTACTGTGGATCAATTTATTGACCATAGACCAGGATCTTGGAAGGAAATTGTAGTTCATCAATATTTTGAACCTACAGATGTCCAATTGATTTTGGATCTTCCTATTCCCAGAAGACAACGACCAGATTATTGGGGTTGGCATTTTAGTAAAAGAGGTCGTTATTCTGTTAAGTCTGGTTACCAAATTGAAGAATCATCTTGTTTACGTGAGGATGGATAATTTAGAGCAAACTTTCAATTTTGCACAACAAAATTTGGAAACTTAATTGTCCTAATAAGATTCAATATTTTCTTTGGCAAGCCCTTTCAGGTTGTACTGCAGTTAAACCAAAGTTTGAGTCAAAGAGGTATTAATTGTGATACACGATGCTCACGATGTGGAGCAGAAAATGAAATTATTAACCATGCTCTTTTTGAATGCGCATTAGCGGTTCAAACGTGGACACTATCTAGCATCTCTTCTTTATCCAGATGTTTTTCCAGGAGAATCAGTTTAGTATAATCTGGATTATTTGTTCTGGAGATTACCAGACAGGGACGAATTTAAGTATTTTCCATCAATTATTTAGAACATTTGGAAAGCAAGAAATGATCATTGTTTTTTAAATTGTGATACTGATCCATGTAACATCGTTCTTCAAACACAGGCCAACTATAAAGAATGGTCTATGGCTTGTAATGAACTCAGGGACTCGAGAACCCCTTCAGTAGTTCATACTGCTGTCCGAAATTCCCCATTGGCTTTTCCATCCAAATCTAATCAAAGTTTCACAGGCTTCAAATGCTTTGTAGACATTTCCTGAAAAAACTCATATCTCAAAACTGGTTTAGGCTGGTTAAGTTTTCCAGATTTAGTGGTGGGAGCATGTATGGAGGCTCGAAGTGTCAACATGAGTCTTTCTGCTCTCCATTCAGATATCGAAGCGGTTCTCTGGGCATTGGAGTCTCTCTTGGCGCTTCAAATTTTGGAGGTAGAAATATCAACGGATTGCGAGACGGTGTTGAAGATCTTAGATCGTCCAGAGGAGTGGTTGGTTTTTCTTCCCTACCAGTAAGAGTTTTCTCGGTTGAGTTCATTATTTTCCTTTCTCTCTCTTCCTGTTATACCTCGACTCTTAAATCATAAAGCTGATGTTCTTATTCGTCACACTAGAAAGACAGCTTATGGTTATTAATTTAACTCTCCTATTATTTATAATATTAATATAATCTGCTGTTAACAAAAAAAAAATATTACTTTCTCATCGCTAAAAATCATATAGTTTGTTGTTTAAAACTTTACTGCTATAGGATAATGTGTCATTTGTATAATTGTATTATACATGTTGTTCATCATCTTCTTGTTCACGAGAGACATATGATTGATTCAGCTACAGTCATTTTTTCAAGCTCTTTACTTGCTTGTTATGTTGTTTTGGCATATTTGTAACTATATAATATAGTTACAATTAATTTTGTTTGTTTATGGATATTTATGTGTAATTTTTCCAAGATTTAGTTACGTTTCTTTAAACCAGTGTCGGCTTATATATGAGCCATCAAAATAATTTATGCCATTGGGCCTGTAAGGTTATATTAATTTATTTTATGACAAATTAAAATTCTCGAGGATGTATATGACATTTGAGAAATTTGAGATAAAGATAGCTACATGTCATTGTAGACATAACCAAAACGGCCCATACACAAATATTGACGTAACCTAATGTTTGAAGATAAAGAACACATGCAATGTATTAGTAGGGTCATTGTCTCATAACTTCATTACATTATGAAAAGTAAATTGACATTTGACGTCAATGCATATACAAGTATCTCACATGGCCTTTCTACATTTCTCCATTTATTTATTTTCTCCAAATTTTGGATCACTCATGCATAAAAAGATTTAATGTACCCTTATCCATTTCTTTTTATTCTTGATACAGCTTACAAAAGTGGATCAAATTAAAAAAAACAACAACATTTACAATTAGTAAAATTGAAATGAATTTGATTAGAACATAAGACTTATGATGATGTGTATACACGTGTTGAATGGTGAATGCAGATCATATAGAAGATATGTAAGTTATGCAGATCATGCAAAAAAAATTTTAAAATTAAATATTTTGATTTTAATAACAAATTTACAGTGTTTTCTCTATATTTAAAAATATATATATATATATATAGTTTAAATTACATCTATATTATTAATTAGTAGTTTTAGGCATTCGGTTCTTCGGTTTGGTTCGGTTTGGTATTTTTGTTATTCAGTTCTTTGGTTCTCGAAATATGGTAAACAATGAATACCTATAAAAATTTGGTTTGGTTTTGGTTTCGAAATGTGGTAACCAATAGGTACCTATCAAAATTTAGTTCGGTTTTGGTTTGCCAAAAATGAAACCAAATTAGTCCTAAAATAATATTGGTTCAGTTCCAAATGATTACTATTTCCTAAAAGTAATCAAATACCCAAAAAACTATGATTACTTGGAATCAAAAGTAACCAAAGTATTTTTAGTAATAACTAATTTTGGTTTCTATTTGGCAATTTTTGGTTCTCAAAACCAAACCGAGAATCAAAATTACTCAAATATTAGAACTGGATGACTTTTTTCTAGAAACCGATACCGAACAGAACCGATAACCGAAGTTATCTATAAAATGGAAACGAACAATTTTTTTTAGGAACCAAAACCAAATGGAACCAAATTTTTCGGATCAATAACAAAATGCAGATTGGGTGTTTAGTATGGGTTGAGTGTATATCCTCTTTTTCTCTTTTTTTGTTTAGCAAACAGTTTGGGTTTGAATGGATTGCAGAAATAAAGCAGATTATCTGTATTTTTAGGGTCATCTGCATTAATGTCACCATTCACATACTTTTTCTTGCTGAAGAAAAAAATAATAAAATATTTGTATCTGCAAGCATATTAGAAAATAGAAGAAAGAGAAGACATGTACCCAATATGCATTATGTACATAACATCACTAAAACTCATCAATCAGAAGTGGATGCTGAGAAGCTATGCCCATGGAGCCTATGGCGGATATGGAAATCTAGGAATGCTTTATTCTATGAAGAGGTTGAGCAAGATGCGAGAGAACTAATTTAGACGAGCGATCGAAGAATTGGAGGAATGGATGAAAAGTCACAATCTGGAAGATCAAATTCAACCTCAACAAACCACAAGAATAAATAACAAACATTGGAAAGTACAAAATGGGGAGTTTCTGAAATGCAATTGTGATGGAGGATGGTGTAAAGATAATTCTCTGGCAGGTATTGGATGGGTGTTGAAGGATAATTCTGGTCAAGTAAGATGGATTGGGGCCAGAGCAGTGTTAAAGCCAGAATCTGTGATGGAAACAGAGCGAGAAGCATTAAGATGGGCCATTACGTCCACTCTAGCTCTTGGTTATCAAGAGATTATATTTGAAACAGATGTTTTAACAGCTGTGAGTGCTCTCAATAATGAGGTGGAATGGTCTGCTTATAAACCTTTAATCCAGGATATAAATGAACTTTTATCCCACTTTCGTAGCTCCTCGGTGAGGTTTATTTACAGGGAAGGGAATGAAGTAGCACATTGTATAGCTAGGTATTCATTGTCTTTGACAGATTGTAATCCTAGACTCTTCACAAGGGTGTCTCTATGGTTAAAAAGCGAAGTGGAGAATGATATGCGATGTATGAATGTTATGGAGTAATGTAGAGTAGTCTTTTGAGAAAAAAAAAAGACATGTACCATTTTTTCCTGGTTCACCTGATCTGCATTCTTGTTCTTTGGCAAAAAAGTGCATGAATGTATTAAATTTATTTGATTCATTACCAAATGAAAACACTCCACAAAGCTTACCACTTATACTTTTTCTTATGCTATCATTTATTATTTATTTGTCTTCCTTATAATATATTTCCTAATATTATAAAACATAAGAATTTTTTGATTACGAGAAAATAACAAATTGTGTTTAATAATATTAGCAAAATATGTTATAAAGAATATAAATAAATAAAAAATATCCTAAACAACAAAATATTAAAAATTTATAAGAAATTTTTTTTTTTACTATTAAACACAAAACTTTTAACCCTAAAATCAACAATATCCTCTATAAATCTTCACAATTTATTTATAGCAAAATTTTAATCCTTACATAGACATATAAATAAAAGATTTATTTTTAAATTTAATATTAAAATAACCAAAACAATCCAAGAAATTCAAGAATGCTTTATTGAATTTTGATTTTAAGCTCTTTTTATTAAATATACATTAGTTTTCAACTATTTAAAATGAATTAAATATAATTACTTAGATCCGAACCGGACCCGAATTCAAAATTTATAGGATTTTTATATATCCATCCAAACCGACTCGAATCTGAAAGTACTCGAACCGAACCACCGAACCCAAAAATAAGAATATCCGAAATGATCCTACGTCACTAGACCCAAAAATCCAAACCCGAAAAGACTCGAACCAAGTCACAAAATACCTAAAACTAACCCAAATTATAAAATACTCTAAAACTACTATAATATTGGGTTTTGATATTCACTTGGTTCTTGGTTCAGGTCCTAATTCGGGTCCGATAATAATATAAAATAATAGTTACAAAATTGTTAAAAAAACTTATAATAAAATAATAATATAAAATATGTTCTGCATGATTTGCATGATCTGCGTGATCTGCATATGTTCTGCATGATCTACATTTTTTTATCTGCATTCACCATTCGCATCTTTTATTTTGAATAGTGAATGCAGATCAAAAAAATACAGATCATGCTGAATATGCATATTGTAACTATTATTTTATTTTATTATCGGACCCAAATCCGGACATAAACTATGAACCAAACGAATACCCGAAAACTCAATATATAGTATTTTATGTACTGTTTTGGTAGTTTTAGATATTTTTTAAATATTTGTGTATTCAACTATGTATTAAGTATTTTTTGGTATTTTAAAAGCACTTATTGGTATTTTAGATATTTTTCAGATATTTGAGTAACTGGATAATTTTCAGTTTTTTAAATTTGGATACAAACTCGAATGAAACCGATCTGAAACCAAATATAAATAGTAACTAGTAGGAAACATAAAAATAGATTTGTGTACATAATTTAATAGGATTTAAGCAGAAAATAAACTATTATTTTGTTAAAAAATATAAGCACAAAAACTATTATTTTATTAAAATAACTGAATCATATGTAAACTGTTTCTTTGTTTCAATTAACAAAAAAAAAACTATTTATTGACTTCTAAAATAGGTAACATAAAAAAAAATAGAATTATGTACATATTTTAATAGGATTTAAGCAGAAAATAAACTATTAATTTGTTAAAATAATATAAGCACAAAAAAACTATTATTTTATTAAAATAACTGAATCATATGTAAACTATTTCTTGGTTTCAATTAACAAAAAAACTATTTCTTAACTTCTAAAATTTGTATGTATGTGTATGTCAATATACAATGGAGAAGTCTTAAATTGTGTTGCTAAATATAGAACACCAAACTCAGCTAGGTATGAGTATATTATTTGGGATCCTAAATCCGATCGTATAGTTTTTGATTTTTGTGCTGTAGTTTTGAAAACAAACTAAATATGTATTTTGATTAAAAAAAGTTAATTACATAATTAAATAACAATAAGGTTTGTAAACGTCGACAATTACATAAGTACATAACATTAACGATTACGTTTTTTAAAAAACTTTTTATTGTAATTAAACTATTTGAATATGAATATTTAAATATTCATAATTGATGCGGACATCGACTCTAGTAAAACTATAGAAGAGATGTTAGATAAACAAGACGTAACTATCATAAAGGATCTGCCAAAAACAAGAGTAGGCACCAAGAAGTTTAAAGAGATGTTTAGCAAATCCATACAAAACTTATTGACACAAGGAACTGAAGAAGAAGAGGCTGGACTTAAAGATTGATACATTATGGCCCAGATGAAGTTACTTGAAGGCCAAATGGTGTTGTTATCAATTCAGCCACTTAACGGCCCAGCTTAAGGACACCCTAAGACTTACCAAAACTATGCTAAGGTAAGTATTTCAATTATACTCTGGTTTGTTTCTTTTGCAGGTTGAACTTTCAATTTCCTTTGCATCTTTTGTACTACCTGTTGGAGGCAATAAGATGTAATCTTTTTCTTTAATTTTAATTTTTGAGTATTCTCATTCATTGTAAAAGATACTCTCTAGCTGCCTTGAACCATTATGTAAGGTTCCTCATATGCAGTCTTGTAACACACCTTTTAATCAATAAAGAATCGAATTTCTTCTCAGAACCGAGAGATAAACACAACAAGTTCTAGTATTTTCTTGTGAGTGATATCAAGGCAACACTAGTTCCAACATATCACAAGCTTTACATCCATTGTGTGGCGTCAATGGATCCATCTTCAACCCCATTCCATCTACCGAATTGCCTAAAGAGAGATTTGAGTCCAGCTAGTCAATTCCCATCATCCACCCTCGAGTTCTTTGGTTTCTAAGAGAAGAGAGACTAGAGTCCATTCTCTTGAGCCGCCTACCATTTTGTGAGAATCACTACCAGTTCTTACATCAATTTGGTATCAGAGCCGAAGTTCCAAACTACAGTGATATGAATCCACATCATTAGTTTTTTTTTCTATTTTTTTTTTCTTTTTATTGTATCATATAAAATCCAAAAATCCATAAAAATAGTGTTGATTCATTTGATTTCATTTCAGTTTTATAACAAAAAAAACTCAAAAGAATTTTGAATTCGATAAGTTTGTTTTTGTTTCAAAAGAGAAAAAGAAAAACCAAAGAAGAAGAAGGAAGCTTGCAGAACTACTTACCAAAGCCATTGAAGAAAAAGACTACACTTTCCTTATCTTGCATAACTTAATTCAGTTTAAATTAAATTCTGATACTCGTTCTGAACAGATTGATTGGTGAACTAAACTGATTGATTTAAATTTAATTTTGAGTTGGTTTAAACTAAATACAAACTGGTTTAACTTAATCAACTTGAACTTTCCATAATTTGCTAGAAATTCGAATTGGGTGCAACTTTTTTTAGTTTAAAAGTGAATTGAACCCATTCAATCAATTTAGTTTGGTTAGTTCTTGGATTAATTTATTTGTGTTCAAAGGCAATAGATCCTTCTGACTAGTGTGATTGCAGGTAGTGAACTATGGTAGGAGCCACAACAGACCCTAACGCCACTCTCTAACAAGCCATAGAAGCCATGAAGAATCATCTAGCTACTCAGATTGGCCGCATAGATGCTCGTGTAGGAAGGCTAGAGATTCCTAGAGAAGATAGGGATAAGAGGAATGATCAACATGAGCAAAGTGATGAAGAAAATGCTGAAGAAGAATAAGATGTGGAAGAAGAACCACATTTTGGCAAAAGAAGACACAACAATCATGATGAGGTAAATCGACAAACTAGCAAAGATTTAAAGCTAACAGCTCCTACTTTTGTAGGTCGAATCAACCCTGAAGCCTACCTAAAATGGGAGAGGAAAAAGGAGTATATCTTTGGTTACTATGAGTACAACAACTCCAAGAAGATTGCTCTAGCTTCAGCTTAACTCAAAAATCATGCCTTATCATGGTGGGATCGAGTTGTTCAAGATATGAGAAGAAATGATCTGCCACCTATTACCACTTGGCCGCAATGAAGTGCAATTTATGCAAGAGGTTTGTGCCACCACATTACCATAGAGAGATGCAAAAGCAGTTCAGACAATTATCACAAAAGCATAGGAATGTGGAAGAGTATTTGGAGGAGTTTGAAGAGCTAAGAAATCGGATGGCTCTAGATGAGAATGAGGAGGTTATTATGGGGCATTTCATCGATGGATTACAAAAAAGGATAGCCGGAAAGATGGAGAGACAACCATGCCATGAAATGAACGAGCTCTTACATGTTGTTGTGCAAGCTGAACAAGGTATCAAGCATAAGACAGCAGCTGCCACTCGATCTAGAACCAACAACTCATAGAGTAATGCACCGTCTAAGGTTAATGACAAAGGGAATACCTTAGGAACCGATTTAATGGCCAAGAAAACCGCCTTTTACAATACCAAAACATCAAAACCAGAAACAGATAAGTCTTCTAATCCTTCTAGATCAAGAGACATAACTTGTTTCTTTAAGGCAAAGGACACTATGCAAGAGACTGCCCAAACTAACGAATGATGATCATTACACCTGAAGGAGATTATGAATCTCAAGATGAGATGGAGGCAACAGATTCTGAAGAGGAAACAGTACTTCCAGATACAGGCGACATGTTAGTAGTGTGTAGAGCTTTGAGTGCTCTAAGTGAGCTAGAATCCATGAAAGAGAGAATATATTCTTCACTCGATGCACAGTTCAAAACAAGGTATGTAGTATGATAATTCATGGTGGTTCTTGTACTAATGCTGCTATCAAAACTACAGTTGATAAGCTAGGTCTCAAGACAAGCAAACACTCAAAACCATACTGATTAAGATTGCTGGACTCCAACACTGAAATCAGAATAGCCAAGCAAGTCACAATTCCTTTTAACATTGGGAAGTATCAAGATGAAGTTTTATGTGATGTGGTGCTAATGCAAGTAGGCCACCTAATCTTGGAACGCCCATGGCAGCTTGATAGAGAAGTTATCCATAATGGCCGCACCAACACTCATTCATTCCCTTACAACAAGCGTAAGTTTTAGCTTGTTCCATTATCACCACAAGACGTACATGAAATGCAATCTAAATATGCTGCTTAGTACAAGACAAGTAAAACTAACATTTACATCACTCCTAGTACCGTTTTTAAGGCTAGAGATCATAAGCAAACAATACTATTAATGGTATTCAAGGATGTGATGCTCACAGGTTCCAAAGAGATAGTACTTTCACCAAAAATCTCTTCTTTGTTGGACAGGTTCAAAGACGTTTTTCCTGAAGAAATACCAGCTGGATTACCATCTGTTAGAGGTATAGAACATCAAATCGGTCTAGTTCCTAGAGTTGCATTGCCTTATAGACCAGCTTACCGAATGAACCTAGTGGAGATAGAAGAGTTAGAGAAACAAATTCAAGACTTGATGGCTAAAGGATACATTAGAAAAAGCTTGAGTCCATGTGCTGTACCAATTCCATTAGTCCCCAAGAAAGATGGATCATGGAAGATGTGTGTTGATTGTAGAGCCATCAACAACATCACCATCAAATATAGACATCCCATTCCATGATTGGATGATATGATAGATGAGCTACATGAAGCAACTATATTCAATAAAGTAGATTTAAGAGGTGGCTATCATCATGTCGAAATGAAAGAAGGAGATAAGTGGAAGACCGCTTTCAAAACCAAGCAAGGGCTCTATGAGTAGCTAGTCATCCCATTCGGCTTGACTAATGCAATAAGCACATTCATAAGGTTAATGAATGAGGTGGTACGAGCCTACATTCGTAAGTTTGTTGTTGTTTACTTTGATGACATTCTAATATACAACAAATTTTTTAATGATCATGTGAGGCACCTTGAGTTAGTACTAGAGACACTTTGAAAAGAAGGTCTTTATGAAAACCTTCAAAGTACACAGTCTGCAATAATGAGCTAGTTTTCTTAGGTTTTGTTGTAATTTTTCAGGGTCTACAGTTTGATTAAGAGAAAATCAAAGCTATACAAGAATGGCAAACACCTACAACCATTGGACATGTTAGAAGCCTCCATGGATTAGCTAGCTTATATAGGCGATTTGTCAAAAAATTTAGCACCACAGCTGCACCTCTAACTACTGTGATCGAGAAGGATGTGGCATTCAAGTGGGGATCAGCTCAAAGATGGCTCGACTTATGCACTAGTTTTGGTACTTCCAAACTTTGATATAACTTTTGAAATGCGATGCTTATGGTTGTGGTATAGTTGTTGTTCTAACTCAAGGAAGACAATCAGTAGCTTACTTTAGTGAGAAGTTAAGTGGAGCCACACTAAACTACCCAACATATGACAAAGAGCTTTATGCTTTGGTGAGATCGTTGGAGACTTGGCAACACTATCTACTGTTAAAGGAGTTTGTCATCCATACTGATCATGAAACATCAAAGCACCTAGATGCAAAACAACACTCAAGAGAAGGCATGTTAAATGGCTGGAATTTGTTGAGACATTTCCTTACATCACCAAGTATAAAAAGGGAAAAGACAACATAGTAGCCGATGCACTATCAAGAAGACACATGTTAATCACCACAATGGAAGCCTAAGTGTTAGGATTTGAGCACATGAAGAATTTCTATGAAGATCATCCTGATTTCGGCACCATATATCAAGAATGTCTCAAATTGCCATCAAGTTCTTTTTACACCCATAATGGATATCTTTTTAGAGAGGAAAGGATTTGTATTCCACAAGGATCAATGAGAGAGCTGCTCATAAGTGAGGCACATGGTGGAGGACTCACGGACCACTTCGGAGTTGATAAAACTCTATGATTTTTGGTGGAACACTTCTTTTGGCCTCATTTGAAGAAGGATGTAGAACGGTGCTGTTCTAAGTGCACCATTTGCCACAAAGCCAAATCCTGGTCACATCCATATGATTTGTACATGCCTTCACCTATTCCTACTATGCCTTGGATTAATATATCAATGGATTTTGTTCTTGACTTACCCAAAATCCGAGGAAAGGTTCTATCTTTGTTGTAGTGGCCAGGTTTTCAAAGATGGCACATTTCATTCTATATGCCAAGACTAATGATGCTACTCAACCTGCTGATCTATTTTTTAAATAAGTTGTACACCTACATGGAATCCCAAGAACAATTGTTTCGAATAGAGACACCAAGTTCTTGAGTCATTTTTGCAGAGTTCTTTGGAGAAAACTCGGAACTAGCTGCTCTTTTCTATCACTTGCCATCCACAAACTGATGGAAAAACCGAGGTTGTAAACAGGTCCTTATCCACTTTTTTAAGAGCCACGGTTGGTAAGAATTTAATAAATTGGTTAGATTTTATTCCATTTTTTTAATTCGCTTATAATCATGTTAACCACTCGACTACTAAGCTTTCCTCTTTTGAGATTGTGTATGGGTTTAAACTAGATATGCCTTTAGACCTTGTACCATTGCCCCATTTAGAATTCACTAATCAAGATGGATAAAGCAAGTCAGATACAATCCATAAGTTACAGAAGAAGGGGAAAGAAAACATTGAGAAGAAAACCTTAACTTACAAGCAAGCTACTGACAAAAGCCGCAAAGAAATTATCTTTAATCCAGGAGATTGGGTTTGGATTCATATGAGACCAGAGAAGTTTCCAAACCAGAGGAAAAGCAAGCTAGCACCTAGAAGAGACAATCCATTTAAAGTGCTAGAAAGACTCAACAATAATGCATATTGTCTTGAGCTTCAAGGTGAGTTAACCATATCATTCACTTTCAATGTTTCTGATTTAGTTCCATATGTTGTAGATGAAAGTGTTCTGAGGCCATAACCTTCTAAAGAGGGAGGGAATGACGAGGACATAGATTCTAGCAAGACTATAGAAGAGATGTTAGCTGAACAAGACGTAACTATCATGAAGAATCCGCCCAAGACAAGAGCAGGCACCAAGATAATTAGAGAGATGTTTAACAAGTCCATACAAAGCTTATTGGCACAAGGAACTGAACAAGAAGAAGAGGTTGGACTTAAAGACAGATGCATTAGAGCCCAAATGAAGCTACTTAAAGGCCAAATGGTGTTGTTATCAATTCAGCCACTTAAGGGTCCAACTTAACGATGCCTTAAAACTTACCAAAACCATGCTAAGGTAAGTATTTCAATATATTCTGGGTTTGTTACTTTTGCAGGTTGAACTTTCAATTTCCTTTTTATATTTTGTACTAGTCGTTGAAGGCATTAAGATGCAATCTTTTACTTTGATTTTTGAGTGGTCTCATTCGTTATAAGAGATACTCTCTAGCTGCCTTGAACCACTATATAAGATTTCTCATATGCAGCCTTGTAACATACCTTTTAATCAATAAAGAATCAAATTTCTTCTCAAAAAAGAGAGTTAAATACATCAAGTTCTACTCTTTCCTTGTGAATGATATCAATGCGACACTAGTTCCAACTTATCACAAGCCTTCCATCCCTTGTGTGGCGTAAATGCATCCATCTTCAACCCCATTCCATCCACCGAATTATCTAGAGAGACACTTGAGTCCAGCTAATTAATTCTCATCATCCACCCTTGAGTTTTTTGGTTTCTAAGAGAAGAGAGCTTTGAGTCCAATCTTTTGAGCTGCCTACCATTTTGTGAGAATCACCACAGGTTCTTACATCAATAATTAAAATATATATATATATATATATAAAAGCATCAAATATATATTCCTAATTATTTTCTGTTAAAATAATTTAATAATTTAAGCAGAAAATAAACGAATTTGGACCTATAAATATGTTTTTCTAATAAGAAATTTTTTTGCATAATCTTTGCACTTGAATTATTTGAACTATTTTCCTAATGATATTATGTCATTTCTATTTTGTTTAATGTATTTGTATCCATTACAATAATATTCTAAAACTAATATTTATATAATTATCAGTCCAATAATTAAATTATTTTTTTGAACATTTAAAAGGTTATCGAAATTAATCGTAAATATTGTATGAGAAAGATTCTTGGCATCTCTCACATCAAATATTTCAATATGAATAAATGAGTGTTTTTTATTTTCTTATTCTGATATACTTGCAGATCAAATAATATTTAATTGATATATTTCTCCTGAATAAATATGTGTGATTGAGAATTTAAAAAGCTGATGGCTCCCATCTTCATTTATTCTGCAGATGGGCTACCAAACATTCAAATAGCTTAGAATAGAGAATGTTGATCAAAAAATACAGATCATGCATATCATATCCACATCATAAAGATCATGCAGATCATATGCAAATCATGCAGATCATGAAGAACATATTTTTTATTATTATTTTATTATAAGATATTTTTATAATTTTGATAAATAAAGAAATATACAAACTAGAATCACTTTACTATTTTGTAATTTTGTATATTGTACAAGTTAGATTATGTTAGATTATTTTCATTCCGGTCGAAAATTTTGTGTTTATTTTATATTAGTTTAGGAAGAGAACTATTATCAAACGGTGACATACAATAATTATTTTTTTGTATAACTATATATAATATTTAATTGATATAATTAACTAATAAAATATAATTTTATTTTGGTTTTTGAAAATAAACTTATTATATTATCATACCTTAATAACCATTATTCATATTTTCTAACATATTTTAGTTGTAATCTTTTTTATATGATATTAATTATAAATTATTTTTACAATAATTAAGCTAAACGATATATACAACTAATAGTATACGTGAGAAAACAATTTATAATAATTACCTGATCATTTAATTATTTTAGTGATAGTTATTTGAATTTTTTTACTATCATATATAATATATAGACCCTATATATATATATATATCTAATTTTTCTTAACTTAATTAATATGTAGATATTTGAATCTAAACATTTTCTAACTTTTTTGCAATTTTTAGATTTGTATTGTATGAAAATCGTAATAAAAAAACTTATAACTAATTGTAACAAAACAAATTAAAAAATGGTTAAGTATACATGCTAACATGCACACTAGTAGTTACAAACCAAAGTTTGGCTCAAACATTCTTAAAAATTAATAATATTATATTTTATAAACAATATCATAATTTTTATTATAACAATGATAACAAAAAGATAACGAATAATATTTGAAAATATTGCTTATATGTATCACTATCCTTTTTTGTTTACTTTGTTGTATTGTTGAGATTATCCTGCATTTTTATAATTTTTGTAATAAGTAATTTTGTAATTAATAAACAAATGATTAAATGATATAAAAAAAAAGGATTGAATGAGAAACTTACCTTCTCCTTCTAGTAGGAATGAATAGCAATGGATGAGTTGTGTGAGTGAAGAAATATAAATGAATGTAAAAAGAGTTATATAATTAATAATAAAGGAATCAAAAAAATAAAAGGAAAATGCATGAGGAGCCAAACAGACAATGGATGGTGCATGTTCTTACTTTCCCTTAATTCTCTAAACTACACAGATTTTTACAGATCTTTGTACTGCATTTTTAATTTTGTATTGCATTTAATTTTTTGCTGAATGGTACACTTCAATGCCGTTGGTCTCACATCTATTACTTCTGCATAATATCTGCAATCTAATACTAGCCAAAACCTTATTGATATGCAACATTGGCTATAAATGGATTGCAGATATTATGCAGGAGTAATAAATGTGGGACCAACTACATTGAAATATTCCATTCAACAAAAAATTGAATGGAGTACAAAACTAAATTTAACTCTTTCTACATTTTTCTTTTCTTAAAATTTTTTTATTCATTTATTATTGATTATATAACTCTTTCTACATTTTTTTCTATTTTTTCACTCACAAAACTCATCTATTGTTCTTCATTCCTACGAGAAAGAGAAGGTAAAACAAACATGAGAGAAAATATTACAAATTTATTAAGGAAAAAATCAAATTACTCTATTTTAAATGTATATTCTTCAGTTATGAGGGAATCAGTTAAAATAGTTTAACTATTTTCTATCAATTAAATATTTTGACTAGTTTCCATTAAAAACTTAAATTGATAAAATATAAATTTTTATAATCTCTCGTTTAGTTAACTATAATTAATATAATCTCTCATTTACTCAGAAATTATATATATATATATATATATATATTTATGTATTAATTTCTAAAGCTCATAATCATATATGTGCCATAATGACATCAATATTGAAATTTTGTAATTTATAAAGAACAAAATAGAAAAGATAGTTGTAATATATTGAGGGAAAAAATAGAAAAAAAATGTTAAAAATTAATAATATAGAACAAACATGAAATTCTTTTCGCTGAAACAAAAGCAATTTAACTCTTAGTGTTACTTAATTTTAGTTCATTTATTATATCCGACTTATATTAGAATTAGTATTTGTAGTTCATTAATCCATATCGATAATATTAAAATAAAATTATATTATATTAATTGTATCAATTAAATATTTCATATATTTCATATAAAAAACAATTATCGCATGTCACCGTTTGATAATAGTTCTCTCTCTAAACTAATATCTCCTTATTTATCAAAATTACACAATTATAAAAATATCTTATAATAAAATAATAATAATAAAATATGTTCTGCATGATCTGCATGAGATGCATTATCTGTATTTTTTTATCTGCATTCTCCATTCCAAGCTAATATCTGCAGATTATATACAGTTTGGTTCCTCTGTAGTTCAAGTTCAAAATACAATATAATAAAATAATAATTAATTAGTTGCAGATCAAAAGAAAAGAGAGAAGAGGATATATATTCTTTTGCTCCGTTATGCCTACAACCTTTCTCTTTCCTCTTTTTCTGTTTTTTTCTTACTATTTATCTACACTTAAATAGCTATATTTATTAATTAAATATTAATTAAATATTTCGATTAAATCTTATGAGAAATATGTATACTTTTATTTTGGTTCAGTTTCAAGTTAGTTTTACTTGGATTCAGATCAATTCATATCTAAATTTAAAAAATCAAAAATTATCTAAATATACAAAAAAAATATCGATAACTAAGTAATGAGATATTCTACTAATTTGAGTTATTTACTTATTTTATCTTTGGTTACTGAGTATAAAACTAATACATTATAAAATATTTATATACTTTTAACGATACATTAAAAGTTTGAAATTATTGACTAAAATTTGATATTTTGAATTAAAATCAGGGAATAACCTAAATAACTATATATTTTTCTATAATTCATCTTAATATATGTGCACAATTCTATTCTATATGGCACCTACTAATACTACTTTTGTTTGGCTTCGGATTGGTTTCATTCGAATTTGGATCCAAATTTTAAAAAACTGAAAATTATACAAATACCTAAATATCTGAAAATATCCTAAACCAAAATGTACTTTTAAAATACTAAAAGATACTTAAAACATAGTTGAATATCCATATATTCAAAAAGTACTTAAAATCACCAAAATAATACTCATAAAGTACTGTAATATTTGATTTTCGGGTATTCGTTTAGTTCTTGGTTCATGTTTGGGTTCAAATCCGATTATAAAATAAAATAATAGTTACAAAATTGTAAAAGAAATCTTATAATAAAATAATAATATAAAATATGTTCAGCATGATCTACGTGATCTGCATATTATCTGCATGACCTAAATTATCTGTATTTTTAGATATGCATTCAGCATTCGAAGCCAATGAGTATGAATGGATAATCTAAAAGCATATTGCCCCATATGCAGAAGATCTATATTTTTTTCTGTCAAACCTATAATATTCAGTGATTAGGAATTATATCTGCATATGTTGGGTGTGTTCATGTAAATACATATATAATATGTAATTATTAGTGTAGAATTTGAATGTTATAAATTTATAATTGTACAATAGTTAAATACATTTTTTCTTCTTCAGAAAATTATGATAAAAGGAAAAAACTTAATTAAGTTAATAGTTGTACATAAACTCAAAAATATACATGTAATAGTGGACCTCATTTTTTTTCTTTTTTTGTCATCTCAATTATATTAAAACCAAAATGAAATACATTCTTTGAATACATAAGGCGGGAGGAAACACAAAAATATTATGGAGTCTAAATTCAAAAGAGAGAAACTAGAGTCCAAAAAAGAGAAGCCATAGTAAATCACTCTAGAGAAGATTAAAGAAGAAACTACCGAAGATAGATCCTAAAACTTGCAACCCAACTGAAATAACTACGACACTACGACACTAGCAGGCGAGAGAAAGCCAAAGCAGTTAATACGACACTAGCAGGCGAGAGAAAGCCAAAGCAGTTAAATAAAGTAGTGGACCTCATGTTTCAATGTCCTTTTCTTATATAATTTAAATATGTTTACTTTTCTTAAATTACATTGTTCCTCCTGAGTACATAATATTAATTATACATATAAAACTAACAATTATAAAGACTTTTTTCTCGGGGTACTATAATCAAGGTATTTATATTCTGAGCCTTCGTTTTCGCTGGCAACGACTCTTTTTCCTCTCTCTAAGTCATCATTTCCTTTCCTTTGTTTATCTCTTCTCCTCTTTGTGTTCGTTTTCTAGATTCGATGGTAAATATCTCAATGTTTCTAGATCTAGAACGGCGAATCTACCGTCTCTCTACCAGATGTGTCCAACGAGGCGGAGCAAATCACGGTCCCTGTTTTCAACCTTTTACTATCGGGTTCATTAGGTTTGTTGACAATTAGGTCTTCCGGTGAATCATTTGGCGAGTTTGATATATTGTGTTCTCCGAATCTCAGATCTTGAACATTTTACATACTAGATGGCGAGTTTGCACCACCGTTCTCCAGTCGTCGCGAGTTTTCCAGTGTAATAAATATTCTTTTTCTAGTGATACCTTTTTGCTTAGGTTTCTTTGCAACAAACCGAGATCTCTTGTTCATTATCCGTCTCTGATCGTAGATCGACCTTCGACCGCTGTTCCCCGCTGCCAAAGATACAACAGTTTTGTTGCTCTTTTTAAAAGCTCCGGCAAACTTGTATCTATGTAAATGAGGAGCCTCCATAGTAAATGTGACCATAAAGATATAATCATATATGATTCTGCTAACCGGATCTCTTTACAGAGCCGTCACAGGGTTCTTCGCAGCTAGCAATGTGTGAGTAGGTGGTGGCGCCCTACGCTCTAAATCCTAATTGAGAAAGACTATCTTAAGGGTTTGGACGTGGACCTATTTCTTTATTCCAATGGTATTGGGTCTTGTTGACCCAATTTGTTCAGTCTACTCTCTAGTTATTGGAGATCTCTATTGAGCCTTTTAGCCAGTAGTTTTACTTTGCTTTATCTTTGTCTTATAGGTCTTGTGTATTTCGAAGCCTAATTTGTATAACCTAATTGATGAAACAAATACCATATTTTAGAAGAAAAAATGTAGAAATAATTATCAAAAATGCCCATTTATGGTTTAAATTACAAAAAATGTGTTATAAAATAACTCTAACAATAATATATATTATTATTGTTATTAATTTGGATGACAAATAGAAAATAACAAGAAGAAAAGACGAAAGGAGAGATGAGAGTAAGGAAAGCAATAGAGGAGAAAGAGTTGTAGTAATAATTTTGATTTTGTGTTGGTACGTGTATGTTTACATGAATAGGAGTTAGTATATATAGAGGGTAAGAGTAAAGTAGATATTTTGCATACAAAATTATTTTACCTATAAGATAGGTAATTATTACCTATGTATTTATAACACTCCCCCTTAATTACCTATCGTTAATTATATATTACGCACTGTCTCATTAAAAACCTTATCATGGAAAAACCCAGTGGGATAAAAACCATGATGAGGGAAAAATAGTACAGTGACATAATCTCCCCCTGAAATGATGAATATCATAAGCTTCGTAGTTTACGCATCCCGATACTGTGAACATGCTTTCTGAATATTGTAGTGGGAAGCGCCTTTGTGAATAANTGAATATTCACTTCTTGATTCTTCTCAAGTTCTCGTGTGTAAGAGAAAAACCTTGGGGGAATATGTTTGGTTCGATCGCTCTTGATATAACCTTCTTTGAGTTGGGCGACACAAGCAGCATTGTCTTTAAACACTTTTGTTGGCTCTTTATTTATAACTATTTTGCTTGCTTCTTGTATGCGTTGGGTCATGGACCTAAGACATACGCATTCTCTACATGCTTCATGAAGTGCAATAGTTTCTGCATGATTT